>CM076577.1:1346556291-1346787753 GCA_034641835.2 Pinus albicaulis | reverse complement strand
TGTACATATTCCCTTCTCCATCCAAGATTTTGGCCTCCAACTCCTTTAAAATCTACTTCCAATGTTTTTGTGGTCAAAAACCCCCCATATCACACTCATCGCCACCCTCTCCGCTCCAAAATATATTGTTTAAATGTTTAAAGCCCGCATTTTAAATGTTTCAGGCCAAAGACCGTGAGCCGAGAAGGAAAGGGGCCTACCATTTTAGCAATCGGGCGCAATGGTGGCCGTCCGATCAAAGCCCAAATCAACGGAGCGGACACCTTTTATACGGCGGCCCCCACATATGTACCCCCGCATGCAAAACCGACAGTATATCCCCCGCACCACTCTAGTCGGCCAGGCGGTATTTCCCGCGGGGGAAGCGATCCCATACAGGTGGTGCCGCGTGTCCTCAGTACGAGCGGGAAATCGTTTTTCTCCCGCGCGTTAAAGGTCGTCCCATCGCTGGGCAGCGGAATCTGTTCGGACCGTCAGATCTGGTGATGTCGATCCGACGGTGGTTATTCTCCGGACTTGCCCACCTATTATTTCGTCTCCGCCACGCCCTATGGCCCGCCACCGTGTCACTCTCACCCACTCCCACCTGTTGACTCCGCCTCATCACCCCCCCCCATCTATCCATAGTACTTCCACGTGTTCTCATTTCGTACGACCTTAGTCTTCCTTCACGCTATATATATATATATATATGAATGATTGTTCATATGTTTTTATTCATATTTGTCGCTACTTCTCCCTCCCGACCCGACTGTGTCATGAACAAAACTCACATTTCGTCTATCTGTCGAGCCGCTATCGATTTTCTTCCACCACCCTGCATGTTTCCACCTTCTATCCACGTCCGCACTGTTATCTTCATCACCACCTCCATCGCTCCCACCTTCGTCTGAGTCAGTCTTCTCTGATTTTTTGTGGATTTTGCAGGTTTCAAGGTAACGGGAAGATATCTTAATCCGCTGCCGCCATTACAGAGGTTCAGGGCCCATGAAAGACGTTTTCCTGGGGTGAAATTTAATGAAGAAGCTGAGGGTAGGTGCGAGAAACGACTGCCATTAAAGAAGACAAAGAAATGCATTCACAGAACCCTCCAGAGAAATTCGCCCTGCAATAAAGATCCAGGATTCGAATCCAAAATCGAGGGCCGAGAGTACAGTACAGGAAGGCAGATTATCCCCAGTCTCTTACGGCGGCAGATTTTCCCTCGGCTCCAGGCATCACTTTGTATATATTTTATTATTTCTGTCTTGTATATAAGGAGATTGTTATCTCCCAGCATTTATCTCTGTATACAGATGGTTAGGTATATTCATTTATAGCTAGTCATTCATAGAGAAGGCGTGAATGTTTTCCGCCATTTTATTGAGTCATTAATTGTACCTCTTCTCCCTCCTCCTCTAGAAGTTTCTGTCTTCTCTATAAATACTTAGAAATAAGACATTTGAAGGGTTCCAGATTTCTATCAGAAAACTGTACAGCGAGAGGACTTCTGTATACATTTTTGTAAGATTTCTGTATGAAGCTTCAGAGCCCGTAGGGTCTCAGTGAGGAGGGGTTATAACTGTATTAAGGATTCTGGTCTTTGATATCTCACAGTATGTAATTTCTCTCATTTGTTAATACAATATCTCTTTTCATACTATTTACCTTCTTGTATCATGTTCTAGAATGCGAGTGGCTCACTAGTTTGCAGTAAGGATTCATCTTAAGTGGTGCCCTTTCTAGAATTAGTCAAGCGCTTTAAATAGGCCTAGTCATGGTATACTATTCCATGTTCACTCTTTCCATATTTTCTGCTATATTAGTTGCTTGAGGAGGGTGCTTTTAAAACGCCATTGTCATATAAGGATTCGTAAATTGGTGCGCCCTTATATGGTTCTGTTGTGTATCTGGGTATCAGTCTCATGCCGGCTAATATCTTCTTATGTTTCCTCACTGCACTCACTTCCTGATATCTGATTTCTGTGACATATTATTTGAATCGGCCCTCTTTACAGTAAGCGGTCTCTTAACTGTCTGATGTCTTCGTACTGGAGTTTTACATGATGTTCATACATTATTCTTATCTTTGTATCAGCTTCTGAGAGAGAGATTGGTCCCATTCAAATCTAGTTTCCTTGTTTTAACAAGAAATAGTAAGTGAGTTCTTGGACTGACAACCCAATTATAAGGGACTCCTTGCTATATTAAGATGTCCTAGGCACTGGTCTATGGCAACTCTAGGCTGTCTCTAGGAGGGTGACAAAATCATCCACAACATCTTTCTGGCGCCGTTGCCGGGGAACGAATTCAAGAATATCTTTTTCCCTGGGTTCGACATCTCATATTCACTCTCTAATCAGGTGAGCACAGAGAGGTGAAGAGTTGCAGATTTCTCACCTTGGCGACTCCACTGGTCTTTGATTGATAAATTTTATTGGAAGTCCTGGCTTCCCGGAAGCCCCATTTGAGGTCGGATACCTCCCAGCCGAAAACACCCATGTCTGACCCGGAAAAGATCATTCATAAAAGAGCTTGGAAAGAGAAGAAGTCAGTTCGTTCTGAAAATCCTGAATATTCCGTTGAAGATCATCCGCCCTCTTCTTCTCAAGAAGTTAGAACAGAAAAACCCGAGTTTCGCTCAGAAACTCCACGTAGAGGAATTACCTGGATTGAAGGAGAATCTCATCCTGCTTTCGAGGCTGAAGAAATTAAAGAGGTCACAGAAGTAGTTGTTGTTAACCGTGAGTTATTCTCATCTACACCTCAAGCCTCTGTGCAACATATTCCCATTATTATTCATACTCCGCTCCTTCCTACTCCTCTCCCTTCATCTGTATCTCAAATTGTTGTGCAACCCCCGCCTCCCCCAATGGCCAATGTCCCTGCATTTCTTTTGAACAAATACGCTCCTCTGGCCTTGCCCCAAGTGCTAAATGATATGCCGCAAGATTATTTGAAGATTTTGCCAAGATTTAATGGTGAAAATGAAGTTGATGCTCAGAAGCACCTCGAGACCTTCTGCTCTTTTGCAGAGAACTTAAATGTTGAACATCTGGATGTGGTCCTAAGGTTATTTGTGCAATCCTTGGAAGGTGAAGCTCAAAAATGGTTCAAGACGTTGGCAAACCATTCAATCACCACCTGGGACCAGATGGAAAATGCTTTTCTCAGGAAGTGGGGAGAAAAGAAAGACCAAGGGCAGTGCCTCATTGAATTTAATACGCTAAAGAAGAAACACAACGAGGGAGTGGTAGAATTTATCAAAAGGTTTAATAAATTATATCTGAACCTTCCTGCCGATATGAAACCTAAACAAGCTGCAGCCAAAGTTGTTTTCATAGCAGCTTTTGATTCCGATTTCGGTTTCTCTCTGCGGGAAAGAATGCCTGTCACCCTGGATGATGCTCAGACAGATGCCCTAGAGTTGGAGGCGAATTTCGCTGCCACTGGGAAGTCAAAAGGAAAAATAGAACCGGAAACTAGAAGAAAAGGCAAAGAAGAGGTTTCTACCTCTAATCAAGAAAAGGATTCAGATAAAATGGACGAGATAAGCAAGATGATAAAGAAGATGGTTAAGCTAGAACTGGAAGCTAAGAACGCAGCTCCCAAAAACTATTATAATGCTCCAAACAGAGGATATAATCCTCAGTACAGAAAGCCTCCATTGCAAATATTTCCAAGGGAAGCGAAAGAACATCAAGATCAGGTACCTCATCCCTTGTACCTGGAAGGACCAACAGATGACTCCGCTAGAGATGTAGCTTATAGACTAGAAGATTCAAATCTGGCTTTTTCAAATAATGATGATATGGAGTGCCCCCTGCAAGAAGAAGACGAAGAAGCAGAGATTGACCATTACTGCAAGCAATTTGCTGATTTCATGGAAGCACAATTCAACGTCAAATATGATCTCAAATCCTCGAGGAAGAGGACCAGAACTCAGGAGCAAGAAGAAGAAGCATCTGCTTAGAAGGAATCAGCGGCAAAGAGAGGTATAGAAAAGGGTAAGAATCTTCTAAATAACCCCTTGCAGTCTAATGATCAGATTCCCTCCTCTTCTAAACAAGTTGGTCCTCCTAATGTTGAGTCAGCATCAAAAGAAATCAAGTCTTCAGTTGAGAATAAGGATTCGAAAGAAGTAGTAATAGAAAAGCCCACATCTGCTTTCAATTTGCAAAAAGAACTTGAGAAGATTAAGATTCCTGTCCCCCTGACTGAATTATTAAAACAGCCTGTATATCAGTCTCAAGTTACTTCTTTCATACTTCCTCCTGAACTACCAATTGCACCTGATAGCTTAAATCTTCAAGAAGAAAGACCCATGGTAGTCTTTGGCCCACATGTCGAGGAGATAGACCCTTCTACTCCTCCCTTTTATGTGTCCCTAGTCATTCACGACCTGTTGTTACATAATTGTATGTTAGATTCTGGGGCTTCCCATAATCTCATGCCTCTCTCTGTCATGGAGCAACTAGGGCTGCAAATTACAAGACCATATAAAGATTTATATTCATTTGATTCTAAAAGGGTTAAGTGCTTGGGAATGATTAAAGATTTAGTGGTCAATTTGGCTCAAATCCCAGCAAAAAGTGTGGTCATGGACATTGTGGTTACCGATATCCCAGCTCGATTTGGCATGCTATTTTCAAGGTCCTGGGGTACCAAGATTGGGGGATCAATTAAATTGGATTTAACACATGCTACTGTCCCAGTCTTTGGAGGTCAGGAAAGGAGGTTGTACAGAGAAACTCGATTTGTTAAAATGGTAACTAAGGCTGACTGCTCAGACAATTCCCCAGTTTATAACAAAGAGGGAGACTTTTCATGTTTAATGTTGGAAGAAAATCAAGATTATGCACATGAACCCCTTTTTGGTCAAATTCAAGCTGAGCAGCCTAAAGAAGATCAGGAATCAGAAATTTGGACTTTGCATTTTGATGGAGCTAATTCAAGAGAAGGCAATGGAGCTAGGGTCTTGTTGATTTCTCCCACAGGGAAATGGGTGCCACTGTCTCTTAAACTGGAGTATGAGGCTACAAACAATGTAGCTGAATATGAAGCATTATTATTGGGGCTCCAGACAGCCAAGAGTATGGGCATCCAGTGTCTAAAAGTGTTTGGAGACTCTGGGCTGGTCGTAAGGCAGATTAAAAATGAATGTCAAACTAAGCATCCACAGCTCAGGGCATATAGAAACAAAGTATGGGACATGATAGAAAATTTCTTCTCATCGTTTAATATCCAGTTCATGCCCCGGGAGCGAAACAGAATAGCAGACTCTCTCGCTGTAGTTGCCAGTACCTTTCGTCCTCCTCAGAATCCACTCCTAAGATATGAAGTGGAGGTACGGTACAGACCATCCATTCCAGATAATATAAAGCATTGGCAGGTATTCGAAGATGATGAACAAATGAAAAGATTTATGGAGACTGTGGGAGAATTCTCCAGTATGGAGATTGATGGTGATGAAGAGGAAGAAGTTGAAAATATTGCTGAACACAAATGGGAAGAAAGAATAGCAGGTAATAAAGTGCTGCAACTGAAAGGTAATGTTATACCTAGAGGGTTGGTACCTTTAGAAAGGTTATTCAATAAAGATGGCGTTCCAACGCAGCCAAATAAAGTAGTAGAAGAAGATCAAGTAGGAGATTTGAATCTGGGTACCCCTGCTGATCCTAAAGTTGTCAAATTATCCAAAAGAATCCCAGAAGAATACAAGGAAAAGTATTTGAAATTATTTCAATCTTATAAAGATGTTTTTGCATGGTCCTATCAGGACCTAAAAACTTTTGATGTAAATGTAATACAACATAAGATTCCATTGAGGGAGGATGCAAAGCCATATAAGCAGAAGCTCAGACAGATAAACCCCTTGCTGCTTCCCTCAATTGAAAAAGAAATTAAGAAGTTACTAAAGGCCAAGATAATTGTACCACTAAGATACTCCGAATGGGTAGCAAATCTTGTTCCTGTTAGGAAGAAAAATGGAGAAATAAGGCTGTGTGTAGATTTCAGGAATTTGAACAGAGCATCTCTTAAAGATAATTACCCACTGCCCAAGATGGACCACATCCTGCAGAAAGTAGTGGGAGCATCCAGAATGTCAATGATGGATGGATTTTCGGGCTACAATCAGGTAGCCGTGTTCCCAGAGGACCAGAAGAAAACTGCATTTACTACACCATGGGGAACCTTTATGTATGCAAGGATGCCATTCGGATTAATTAATGCAGGAGCTACTTTTCAGAGGGCAATGGACATAGCCTTTGTCGGAGAACAGGACAAGTTCTTGGTGGTGTATCTTGATGATATCACAGTGTTCTCAAAGAATGATGATGAGCATATTGCGCATTTAAGAAGAACTTTTGAAAAATGCAGAAGGTATGGCCTTTCTCTTAACCCCCAAAAATCTGTGTTTGCATTAGATGAAGGAAAACTCTTAGGACATATTGTGACTAAAGATGGTGTGAAAATTGATCCTAAGAGAGTTGAAGTGATAAACAACATTCCTTTGCCAAGAAATAAGAAAGAAGTACAGGTGTTTTTAGGTCGGATTAATTTCTTGAGAAGATTTATCCCTAACTATGCAGAGATAGTTAGACACATAACCAATATGTTGAAAAAGGAAAATGAAGTAAAATGGTCCCAGGAGTCTAGAGATGCATTCACAAGGATAAAACAAGCATTTGCTGAAGCTCTTGTGCTAGCAGGGCCAGATTACAAAAAGCCATTTATGATTTTCTCATTTGCTTCACCTCATACCATTGCTGGAGTGTTATTGCAGAAGAATGAAGAGGGATATGAACATCCCATAGCTTTCTTCAGCCAAGTGCTTTATGATGTTGAATTGAAATATAATATACTAGAGAAGCAGGCATATGCCCTAGTCAAGTCCCTTAAAGCTTTCAGAGTCTATGTTTTGCAATCTCACATTACAGCCTATGTCCCTACAGCAGCAGTCAAAGACATTCTGGTTCAAGGAGACAGCGAAGGTAGGAGATGAAGATGGATTGCAAAAATCCAGGAGTATGATTTGGATATAAGGCCTACTAAATTGGTGAAAGGACAGGGACTCACCAAGATGTTATCTAAATCAAATCATCAAGCTTTGGGCATTAATCTGTCTATGATAGCAAATGAAGAACCAGAAAAAGAAGAAGAGCTGCAAGGACTAGAAATGGCTACTCAAAAGATACATGTGAAATATCTAACTAGTCCTTGGTACAAAGAAATTGTTGAATATCTTTTGACACTTAGTTGTCCGACGAGGTGCGACAAGGTAAAATACAGAGCTGTAAGGATGAAGTCACAGAAGTATGTAATTGCCAATGGGCAGCTCTACTGGAGAGACCCTCTAGGTATATTGTTGTTATGCCTCACAGAGAATGAAGTGCAAAATGTAATGACAGAGTTTCATGAAGGGATATGTGGAGGACATTACAGCTGGAGGGCCACAACAAATAAGTTCTTGAAGGCTGGTTTTTACTGGCCGAAATTGTATTCGGATACTTTTGCTTGGGTCAGATCGTGTGACAAATGCCAAAGATTTGTAGAAAGGCAGAAATTAGCAGCATTACCTTTGATCCCTATTCATGTAAATGAACCATTTCAGAAATGGGGATTGGATTTTATAGGTGAGATACATCCCCCATCAAGTGGCCAACATAAATGGATATTGACAGCCACAGACTACTTCACGAAATGGGTGGAAGCCATACCTACCAGAAAGGCTACAGATGCTGTAATAATGAATTTTATAGAAGACAATATCATATCTAGGTTTGGCTGTCCTGCTAGAATTGTAACTGACAGTGCACATGCTTTCAAGTCTGCCAGATTTGTGAATTTCTGTCGAAGATATAACATCATCCTGACTCATTCTACAGCATACTATCCACAGGGAAATGGTCTAGCAGAGTCATCCAATAAAACCCTGGTGAGAGCCCTGAAGAAGAAAATAGCTGAAAATCAGAAAAACTGGGACTCTCAATTAAAATTTGCTCTATGGGCAAACAGGATAACCAGCAAAAGAGCGACAGGGAAGTCACCCTATGAGCTGGTATATGGACGGGCTGCAGTGTTTCCTTTGCAATTAGCATTGCCAGTGGCACGTTTCATGCAGGAGAACCAGGAAGAACCAGATGGCATGATCCGAAGAATTAATCAGCTGGTAGAATTGGAGGAAACAAGGAACCAGGTAGATCAGAGATTGATAGAATACCAGGAAAAAATGAAGAATGTCTTTGATCATCACGCAAAGGACAGGGATTTTCAAGTTGGAGACCTGGTTCTTAGATGGGATGTTCACAGAGCAGAAAATGGCAAACATGCTAAATTTGATCCATTGTGGTCCGGGCCATTCAAAATAGTGAAGTTGGGAAGAAACAACACCTTTACTTTAGAAAATCTACAGGGTGATTTATTGGATGCGCCCGTGAATGGCCAGTTCCTCAAGCCTTATTTTCAGTTCTGACCCGAGCTGGGAATACCTGATTGTATATACTGTATATAGTTTATTTTGGCTTTTATTTTTATAGAGGAAAAGAATGTTGATAATTACTTGAAGTAAGAAGTGCAGGGGAATTGGAAAATAAGATGAAATATTTAATGGTCTGCGTGTTCTCGACATGCCCGAGGACAGGCATGCTGTCCCCAGATGGAGCCGATGTTGTACATATTCCCTTCTCCATCCAAGATTTTGGCCTCCAACTCCTTTAAAATCCACTTCCAATGTTTTTGTGGTCAAAAACCCCCCATATCACACTCATCGCCACCCTCTCCGCTCCAAAATATATTGTTTAAATGTTTAAAGCCCGCATTTTAAATGTTTCAGGCCGAAGACCATGAGCCGAGAAGGAAAGGGGCCTACCATTTTAGCAATCGGGTGCAATGGTGGCCGTCCGATCAAAGCCCAAATCAATGGAGCGGACACCTTTTATACGGCGGCCCCCCACATATGTACCCCCGCATGCAAAACCGGCAGTATATCCCCCGCACCATTCTCGTCGGCCAGGCGGTATTTCCCGCGGGGGAAGCGATCCCATACAGGTAGTGCCGCGTGTTCTCAGTACGAGCGGGAAACCGCTTTTCTCCCGCGCGTTAAAGGTCGTCCCATCGCCGGGCAGCGGAATTTGTTCGGACCGTCAGATCTGGTGATGTCGATCCGACGGTGGTTATTCTCCGGACTTGCCCACCTATTATTTCGTCTCCGCCACGCCCTATGGCCCGCCACCGTGTCACTCTCACCCACTCCCGCCTGTTGACTCCGCCTCATCACCCCCCCCCCCCCCATCTGTCCATAGTACTTCCACGTGTTCTCATTTCGTACGACCTTAGTCTTCCTTCGCGCTATATATATATATATATATATGAATGATTGTTCATATGTTTTTATTCATATTTGTCACTACTTCTCCTCCCGACCCGACTGTGTCATGAACAAAACTCACATTTCTTCTATCTGTCGAGCCGCTATCGATTTTCTTCCACCACCCTGCCTGTTTCCGTCTCCTATCCATGTCCGCAGTATCATCTTCATCTCCACCTCCATCATCCCCGCCTCCATCTGTGTCGGTTTATCTAATATTTTGTGGGTTTTGCAGGATTCAATGTAACAGGAGGGCGTTTTGATCCGCTGCCACTGTTAGAAAGGTTTGGGGCCCATAAAAGACGATTTCCTGTGGGTGAAATTTAATGAAAGAGGCTGAGAGCAGGTGCGTGAAATGACCGCCATTAAATAAAACGTAGATATGGATTCTCAGAACTCTCCAGATGCATCCGCCCCGCATTAAAGATCCAGGATTCGAATCCAAAGCCAAGGGCCGAGAGCTCAGTACTGAAATATAGATTGTTTCAAATCTCTTACGGCAGCAGATTTTCCTCAGCCGCGGGCAACACATTGTATATATTTTATTATTTCTGTCTTGTATATAAGGAGATTTTATCTCCCAGCATTTATTTCTTTAGACGGACTGTTAGTTGTATTCATTTATAGTTAGTCATTCATGCTGTGGGCGCGAATGTTTTCTGACATTCTTATTCAAATTAGATCAATAAATGTTGGATACCTACCTCCTCCTCTAGAGTTTTCGATCTGTTCTATAAAGGCTCAAAAAGAAGACATTGTAAGGGTTCCAGATTTCTGTCAGCAGACTGTGCAACGAGAAGGCTTCTGTATACATTTTGTAGCATTTCTGTATGAAGTTTTAGAGCCCGTAGGGTCTCAGTGAGGAGGGGTTATAACTGTATTGAGGATTCTGATCTATGGTATCTCACAGTATGTAATTTCTCTTATGTGTTAATACATTATCCCATTTCATGCTATTTGTCTTCTTGTATCATGTTCTAGAATGCGAGTGGCTCACTAGTTTACAGTAAGGATTCATCTTAAGTGGTGCCCTTTCTGGAATTAGTCAAGCACTTTAAATAGGCCTAGTCATGATATACTGTTCCATGCTCACTCTTTTCATACTTTCTGCTATATTAGTTGCTTGAGGAGGGTGCTTTTAAAACGCCATTGTCATATAAGGATTCGTAAATTGGTGCGCCCTTATATGGTTCTGTTGTGTATCTGGGTATCAGTCTCATGTCAACTAATATCTCCTTATGTTTCCTCACTGCACTCACTTCCTGATATCTGATTTCTGTGATATATTATTTGAATCGGCCCTCTTTACAGTAAGCGGTCTCTTAACTGTCTGATGCTTTCATGCTGAAGTTCTACATTGTGTCCCTACATTATTCTTATCTTTGTATCAGCTTCTGAGAGAGATTGGTCCCATTCAAATCTGATTTCCTTGTTTAGAACAAGAGATAGTAAGCGAGTTCTTGAACTGACAACCCAAAATAAAAGGGCTCCTTGCTATATTAAGATGTCCTAGGCACTGGTCTATAGCAACTCTAGGCTGTCTCTAGGAGGGTGACAAAATCATCCACAACAGTGTTTATACAAAAACAACTGAAGCTTGAAACTTTAATGTGATTCAATGATGGATGGATGGGTAGTAAGCAATCGTCCCTTTGTTTTCGAAGCCCATTCCTTCATTAACGGTGCATAGAGTTGTGTTGCTATTTACACAAGAAACATCATACAAAACATAAAAGCCCGGACCTAAAATATTATTGATTCTAGATTTGAAAAACATTGCGTTCGGCACTGCATCAAAAATCGCATACCAGTGATTAAGATTTAACATATGCACAATACGAGAAATACTTAAAACTTGCGATGTGTGATGTGATGTGGCACATCGCATCGCATCCAAAATAAAACAACTTGCATGCGCCAGAAGGTAAACTTCAAATTTTTTGATTGCAATGTGCGGTAGCAATTTCGCATCGTAATACAAATAACATAGCTTGCAGGAAACGGAAAGTAAAGTGTAAAACTTGCGAAGTGTGTGCTGCAGGCGGATTAAGAGGTAAGGGTTAAATGTTGCAATGCACGGGTGATGATGCAGTAAAGTGCGGTAAGTGCGGTAAACGTGAATCATAGGAAATACGTGGAAATGCAATGCTGTAAGGATATGTGGGTCCCGCTAGATCGCATCGGCGGAAACTTAAAACACAATAGAAAGCTTAAGGGTTGCAACTTAAAAGTTGCGTGCTACGATCTTCAGGGATATAAACTGCGGGAGGTGCGAGGTATGGAAAACAAAGGAATTTAAAGAATACAAAGGTTTATGGCATATTTCAAATGTGGTGGAGGTAAATGTGGCTCCTGCCGATATCGCATCAGCGGGGAGATAAGATATGGAAATGGGCTTAAGGAGTAAAACAAAAAGTTTTGGTCGCAAAACTACAGGAAACAGTAAGTCAACGTGGAAAATGAAATAAACGTAGAGAATGGCCGCAAGTCCTCTTCTCTGATATTTACGGAAATTGCATGAAAACACCTCTGATTTGAAATCTTGTTGCTTGTCCTTCCTGCACAAAAATTCAATTCAAAGTGTGGGCTGCTGCCGGTAAATTCATGGTGATGGTTGGGAGTAATTCCAACAGGAAGAACTCCTTCCATGTAGAGATCAATAATATATTCTTCAGCATTCTTGCTGAATGGCATGTTGGCTGGAGTCCGGTCCAAGTGGGGCACTTGGACATGGAAACACAACCCTCTGTGGTCAAGAAAATTCCTCCATTAAGTAGTGTATGACTTTGTGTGTCTTACGCAGTTTATATAGTAATGTGTTATGCTTTTTTTGTATCTTTCCACACTTGAAATTCGGTTTTTTGTATCGGTCACAATTAACTTACTATATTCGGAGATGAATTTTATTGGTTGCATTATTTATTTTAATTATTTTTTAATTAAACATATATTTTAATTTATTGCATATATTAATAAAAAATATTATATTGTAATGTTTTCCAACAAATTTATTTGAAAAATGTATTTATGTAAATGAACCGTAAGTTTATTTTAATTTTAAATTTAATATTTTTAAAATTAAGAAAAAAAATTCACGGTAGAGGAATTTATAATAATTATAATTATAATAATCTATAAAAAATTAAATTTTAGTTTATTAATATCTTCCATTATATATATATTTTTATTTTTTTTCTTTAAATAAAATTTTCAAAATTTATAATAATACTATAATATTATTTATAAAAATATTTTAACAAAAGATGTTTTTCTCAAGTTGAGATTTAAGTGAATTATATCTCGCATAGATATCATTTATGAGATAAAATGAAGTTAAATAAGGTGCCTCTTCCCTTGTAAATTATCTTATTTCAAAATTAAGTATGCAAAGACATTTGGCGGTATTAAATGAAAACATAATAGAGGTGTTGTAGCAGCTAAAAAACCACCCAAAATTTTCAGCATATTCAAAATTCTGGGTCCCCCTTTTCTCACTCAGCTCGTTAAGGTTTTTATCCTACCTTCGGTTGGTTAATCTCCTAATGACCTATTCCTACCAAACCCATTCATTGCGCCCACATGTGTGATGCTTATCGCCCTCATTTGTCTTGTTGTATCATGATTGCATTAGGGTTTGGGGGTTTGCTACTTCAAAGAGAATTGAAAGTTCCTTTGTGAGTTCGAAACTATTTTGTCCATAGTGGTCATCACCAATTAGTGGGGGGGAATAGCCTGGATAAACTAGGCTTTGCTCTCGCTTTCATTATACTGACCATACTAGGATTTGGGAGAAACACTAATTTGTCAAAAGAGTGATCCCATTCCTGTTTTAACCTAATTTATATCCCCCTAGGGCACATTCTCATTGGCATTGCATGGCATCAAGGTAAGGATCATCGAATATCATTGTCCCTTAGGTTCGTGATTGGTTTCCCCATCTCATCATGTGCATTAGGGTTTTGATAATGTTATCTTTCCCTTGCGTCTTTGCAACCCTAGGTTAACATGATTAATGATCCCATACTTAAAAGCCTTAGCTCTATAAGCACAACATCGCCTTGGGCATCATATGATATCAGGATTGCATGCAATTATCAGTTTAAGTATATTTTTCTGATTAATATGATTGACAATTCCTTACTTTGGTTATTTGCATTGTTACCTACATACATCTTAAGTAGATTGTTTAATTATTTATTCTATCATTTTGTCCTTCACAGGTCTTCAAATGGAACTTCCTTGGTTACATATTCAATGAAGAGAAAAAAATTAAACTATTTGGTTAAAGTACGCCACTTGTGGAGAAAAGCTTATTTAATATAAAATATTGGCACCATGAGACTTTGTAAAGAAAGGAATTCTACAAGAAATGGTGCATTTTTTATATATGGCATGGGGCCTAAACAAACCTATTTTGGTCATAATAAAAAATGACCACATTGAACCAAGCACGGTGAATGATACCTTTTAGTCTATGAGAGAAGACATATTTTCAGCAAATGGTATGGTGGGTGCTTGATTTATAGGTAACTGATTTATATCTTTTTGGAAAGAGGAACTAAAGGTATGTCATAGACCCTTAGTGCATGTTATCCACATCATGAAAGTGATACGCTCTATTAAAGCTCAAAGGGACCACCTCAAGTCTTGGTCGTGTAGTAAGTCGATGAAGGGCCATTAAATTGGTGTATATACACCTCAGTTAAATACACTGGTAGCATCGGTGGATGTACACAGTTTTAGGGGAGAAGCATGCAACCAACAATGCGATGGCAAATGGATAATCTTATAGGTGATACAGTGTGTGGATGTGTGCCAACATGCCAAATAGGATGTACCATGAATGTGGCAAAAACGCAAAATGTCTAATGCCCCAGCAGTTGTATGAACATACCAAACACACACCTTCTATAACATAGATGTACAAGTCAAGTCCAGGGAGAATAGAACCAACCATATCATCATTACAAGGAAGGGATATATTTCATGTGGCGCACATCATGTCTTTGATGTCACGTGAAACACACAAGTTCATTGTTCTGGACATTCGATAGTGTCGAGTAATTGGTATATAACAATGTTGAAAGAATTAAATTAGGAGATGGGACTGAGGATGCGATCTCCAAGAAATGCATTGCGCCATTAGGGTTTCGAACTTTCAGAATAGAGTAGCAGAGGTTGCGGGAGGAAGACAAAGTTGCACTGAGCCTGGAGGATGGCATGGTAGCAGCGTCGGGGGGGGCCCTCTCCTACAAGAACATTACTACAGGGGAACAGAGTAGCAGGAAAGCAAACCCGCATGGGGGCCCCACTCGTAATGCAGGTCCGGTGCTGGGGGTTGAGTGGAAAGCCAAGACATGAGGACAATGCCTACCACGGGCAATGAAGAAACTAAGATTTATCATCCCTGACAATAAACTAGATGAGTACAAGAGTTATATGAAGGACCATGCCCTCATCAGTAAATTCATAGGTATATGGCCAACAAAAAAGGACTTACTGAAATGGATACAAGTAAAATGGTAGCCCAAAGGCCACATTGATCTGAAATTTGGGCCACGAGGTTTTTTCACAGTTATTTTTTCTAACCTCCTGGATAAAGAAATGATCTTTGAAGGAGGCCCATATTTTTACAATAATGCAGGGCTCTTTCTTAGACAATGGGAGGAGTGTTACAATCTAGACCAAGAACAATTTTTGGAAGCGCTAGTATGGGTATGACTCTTTTCCCTTCCAATGGATTTCTGAGACATGGAAATTCTTGAGGGTATTGGCAATTCTTTAGGAAGCTTTGCTAAAATTGCAGAAAAAACACACCAAGGTCACTATACTTATTTTGCTCAAATCTATGTGTAAATGAATATCTTAGAACCGCTTCTCGAATCCATAATAATGGAATATGAATGAAATATTTGGCTGCAACTTCTTTATTATGGACAGATTCCATTCAGATGTCGTTGTTGCCATGAGTATGGCCACCTTTACAAAACTTGTCCATTGAACACCTCAGAACAACAACCAAGCGGACAAACAACGAATACAGACCAAGTGTCGGAAAGAGACAATGGTTTCACAATAGTTACAAAAAAAAAAGGAATAACAAACAACATGCAAACTAGCATTATATGCCTAAACAGAAGACTTCACAAAACCGATACGAAATTCTACAAGAAGAAGGAGAAAAATAAAATGCAAAGGAGGAAAGCCCTCTCTAAGGGTAAGGAATGGTTAATAAAAAAAAACCAATTGCTAAAATAAAAGCACCACAATAACCCTATGAAGTGGAAGAAAATAGCATAACAGAACAATTGCTAATGGACATAGAACAAAACAAAGAAGATTTAAGCTCTGAAGAACTGCTATTAAAACTCCTATTGCACGAATGGAGGAACTTAGATGATAGATTCATTCTAGAAGATCAAAAGAAGCTATACAAAGAAACGTTAAAATATTATCTAATTTCTCAAGCTCAAAAATAAATAAGTACTCCAAAGACTATTTCTTCTAAAGAGTCTAATTCACAGCAAAAGGGGGTAAGAAAAAAAGGAAGAGGGACTTTGCATTATTTGATACAACTTGTAGGAAAAATGTTAGTTAACTCTGGAAAGATAATATTGTTAACAAAGGTATTCCAACAAATACCAAAAGTTAACCTATGAAAGTAATCTCCTGGAATATTAGAAGCCTTCATAGTAGAGGCAAACAGAGATATCTAAAGGAAAGAGTAAAATTTGAGAAACTGCAAGTAATGATGCTTCAAGGAACTAAATTTTCGAGCAAGAAACTAGAAAGTATAATTCAGTTGTTCAAACCCCATTTTGAGGTTATGGCCATAGAATCTCGCGGCACAACAAGTTTTATAGCCATTCTATGGAATCCAGCAGAGATAACACCAGAAGGATGGATAGGTCTGCCACACATTCTAACAGAATGCTTTAGACAAGTGGGAACAAAGGAACAATTACTCATTTCTGTTGTTTATGGGCCTCCAATTCCAGGAGAAAGAGAGGGATTCTTAAACAGTATCAGGACTCTTAGCAACATGCAACAGGAGAAATTTTTCTTGCTAGGATTATATTTCAACATGATCTTGAATCTCACAGAAAAATAAAAGGAGGAATAAGGAGAGAAGACCCCAAGATGGAACTATTCCGGGACTTACTTATAGACCTCAAGCTAGTAGATATATCAACAGTAAATGGAAAATTCACATGGAACAATAGACAAGGTGAGGCTCATCAGGTAGCATCTAGATTGGACATATTTCTCACCTCTGAGGCCCTAGTCAACTTGGATGTTTATTACAAAGAAAATATTCTTCCTACATTAGGATATGACCATTGGCCGATAAGCATAGAAATTGATATCAAAGAAGGTCTGAAGAACCGGCCATTTAGATTTGAATTATTTTGGCTGAGAGACCCCACCTTCTTGGAAAAAGCTAAGCAATGGTGGGAAACCAACAACATCGAAGGTAGGAACAAAATGTAGTCCTTTCAACTCAGGCTGAAAAACCTCAAAACGGAAATAAAGAAATGGAACAAAACAGAGTTCAGGAACATTCAAAATGATCAGGAAATATTTCAAGGACATATGAAGAGGGTTCAACAGAAAATAATTTTAAATGGCAGAATGGAGGCCCTAGCCTTAGAATAAGGAAATATACTTAGTCAATTGGAAGAACGAAGGAAGCAAGAAAAAATTATACGGAAACAAAAATCTCAGGTGCAATGGCTCAAGGAAGGAGAGAAAAACACAAACTTCTTTCATAAAACATTGATTCAAAGAAGACAATATAATAGAATATCTCGTTAAAAGATCTAAATAGAAACCGTGTCCTCCAACATGGAGATATGTAAAATATGTTAGTAGATCACTTCAAAGATACTATTACTGAAACTGATCATAATAGACAGACAACAATTGACAGAATAACTAGAAATATCCCATCTCTTGTTAGTAGAGATCAAAACCTATCCATACTGTGGGAAATCGCCATGGAGGAGGTTGAAGAAGTGGTAAACAGTATGCCCAAAAACAAGGCCCCAGGCCCTGATGGCTTTACAACATAATTTTTTAAAGCAACCTAGCATTTCATGGGCCATGACATCTCGGAACTGGTAGAGGAATCTAGGTGGTTCCGAAATGTGTATCTAGCTATCAATGCTACTTTTATATCCCTCATCCCCAAACAGGAAAACACTGATTATCCTGCAGGCTTCAGGCCTATAGCGTTGTGTAATGTCAGCTATATTATATTATCAATGATTATGGTAAATATACTAAAGCCTCTTCTCCCTAGCCTGATATCTCTGGAACAAACATGTTTTGTGAAGGGGAGACAAATTCTGGACGACATTGTCATGACTCAAGAAGCAATTAACTCCCTACACACTCTCAAAGTGAAAGGTATGTTAATCAAACTTGACCTCTCTAAAGCCTATGATCGCATAAGTTGGTCCTATTTGATAGATATTCTTAAAGCTTTTGGTTTTGATCATAGATGGATAAAATGGCTAATGAAGTTGATTTCATCCCCAAATTTCTTAATCCTCCTAAATGGATTTCCATGGTCCCCTTTTAATGTATCTAGAGGTCTTCGTCAAGGGGACCCTCTTTCTCATTTTTTGTTCATATTAGCAATTGAAGGCCTTGGTAGATTAATAAAATCTCAGTTATCAGGAGGTCATCTTAAAGGATTGAACCTCTGGGGACTAGAACTAACACTCTCACACCAACAGTTTGTAGATGACATCCTACTGTTTTTACAATCTATCAGGGAAGCTAAGGCTATTTTAGCTATTCTAAAAACTTTCATGGATGCATCAGGTATGTTGATTAATAATGATAAATTGAATGTCTACTTCTTCAATTATAATGATGTTACCCAGAGGTTCCTCGCACGGAATTTAGGCTTTACTGTAGGCTCATTCCCCATGAAATATTTGGGTTTTCCACTAAGAACTACCTCACTCAGAGTTTCAGGATGGAAGGACCTTCTCAACTGTCTTTAGAACCGACTTCAAAATTGGGAACTCTATGCTCTGAACATCCCCAGTCTGGAAATTTTACTACGATCAGTTCTTCAAGCTATCCCAGTATACCAACTATCAGGGAGAGCCTCCCATAAAACGATCTGCAATAATATGGTGAAGATATTAAAGAAATTCCTCTGGCAAGGGGCTCAAGAAACTTTCATATGGACCCTCCTCTCATGGGAAAAACTCACAAAACTGAAAACAGTATGTTGATTGGGCCTTCGAGATCCATGTGTCAAACCAGGTTATGGGAGAAAAATTATGGTGGAGATGGCTACAAGGAGGTCGAGACATATGGAAATTGATTTGGGAAAGAAAATATGATATTCCCAAGAAACTAGCAGGAAAATTGAAAATAGATATAACCCCCAAAGGCTCTAATATTTTGAATCTAGAAGCCATTAACAGGGATCTTCTTCGGCAACACGGTTTTTGCGAAATATGTGGGGGAAGGACGGCTCTATTTTAGGAGGATTCATGGAAATAGAGGGAGAAACTATTTAGCCGATTAGACTTAAGGGAAATCTTCATGTTCACAAACTTACCGACTACGAGGACGATTGATAACTATTTCTGCCAACAAGATTAAATTCAATGGAGAGAATGGAAGGAAAAAAGACACTGGCAGAAAGCCCCTAAGGCAATCCAATGGAATAACTTCGAAAAGGAACTCATAACCAGTAAATTAGTCGAAGCAATAGGGGAAGATATACTGAGATGGGGTCATCAACGTAAAGGAATGTTTACCATACAAGAAGGATACTATATCAAAGCAAATAACCTTCACAATATGGCAAAAAATCTGGTCATCCAAACATTGGCCAAAATTGAACACTTCCTTTGAGTTCTAAGCCATTGCAAGATCCTTACCTGGGATTAGTTGCAGCGAAGAGGAATGCAAAGCCCCTCACTTTGTCAAATGTGTAACAGGCAAGAGGAAACTATAGAACATTTACTCAACACCTGTGTAATGGCATAAACTCTATGGTAGAATAATGCAATGTTATTCCAACAAACGGATAGAGATAACACAAGCATCAATCAAACTATCACTAAATGGAGAAAAAGGGGATACAAATTCGAAGTCTTGAACAGAGCCTGGAGGCTGTCAATGGTATTTATACTATGGGGCATCTGGAAAGAAAGAAACCATAGAATATTCCGGGGGGAAGTCAGAAACATAACGAAAATATGGCAAGGGACCATAGATAATATCTGAGAGACCATCTTGGTAGAAAAATGGATAGAGGATAATTGGAAGAAATCTGGAAAAAAAGGCCATATCCTAGCCAAGTTGAATTTAAAATCGCAAATGCTGGCAACCACATTATGGAAGTTTAAACCCCCAGACAAAACACAAGTGATATTTTCTAGCTGCCTCAAACAGGATTTATAAAATTAAATTACGATGGGGCATCCAAAGGAAATCCAGGCCAGGCAGGGGCAGGAGGAATATTTAGAAACTATGACGGAACAACTTGCAAGTTCTATGCATTGAACATTGGGTTTGCTACGAATAATGAAGCTGAGATAACAGTGGTAAACAAGGGCTTATAATAGTGGTTCGTGAGAACTATCATCATATAATTAATGAAGGGGATTCGGAAATGGTTACAGGAGTGCTAAGAATGTAGCAAGGGACTCCCTGGGAAAAAATAAGCAAAAGTTAGAGGACAAAACGTCTCATTCAAGAGATAGGTATACTCATACATGATGTTGGCTATCTTATACCCTCACATGTCTACAGAACAGGAAATGAGGCTGTAAACTATTTAGCGAACTAGGGATGTAGAAATGAGGGGCGAAAACTAGATGTGAATCAAGGTGATAGGACATGGGATATAGAGTTACACCCCTTACCGATCATCATAGGGAGAGATAAAGAAAAAGATCGAGACCCGCGATCGGGGTGCCAAGTGGCTAACGCTGCTTGACAACTGGAGGCATGTGACAACTCGCACCATCTTGTCGCCCTCACTCATTAAATCCCTGCAGCTGGAAGCTGAATGGTACCTTCACATGCAGGATAATTATGGAAGCAGAAGAACACCAACCTATTATGTTAGAACGACATTGGAAACAACAACAAATTTGGTTAAGGAATGAAGATAATAGCCGACAAAGCATTCTTCCAGACTAGAAAATTCACAAAGGATCGGAAGGCAATGCTACAGCAAGTATGCAATGGTTATGGCTCCAGTTCCTTTGGTATGTAATGGCTCTGGTTCTTATCATAGTTAATTTCCCTCCTGCTCAATGTAATAACAATGGTGACAGTATGTGCATGGATAGGTTAGAGGGATTGTATAATATTAGTTGTTGGAAGGGTAGGCACTGTTATCTTTCTAATCTCAAGAAGCTATATGCACTCCTCTGCAATGCCTTTTCCTTTAGAATGTTAAAACGACAGAATCTGGGTATCCTGGATAAGGCCATAGAGCCATGCTTCAGAACCCCGGCTAGCTATTTTTTGTGCAAAACTCGAGTCTCCCGGCTCATCCATCTCAGGCTTTCGTGTGGTGCCACTGTGACCCTGATCGCGTTTCTCAATTCTATGAGACTGCCTGCATGGCGCACCAAGATAAGCAGATAGGCACTAGTAACCTTACCTCTGCTCACGATGAATGGGGTAGGCAGGAAAACAAAACCCCCTTTCTGTTTAATTTGTGAAGTATGGTTCGTCACTTACCTACCTAGGGAAGCAAAACCCCCAACACCTCTTTGTGTAATTTGTGAAGTTTAGTCTGCCAATTTCCCACCTCAGTATTTCTTCACGCAATGTTGTTGAATTTTAACTGTGGCATGTTTGATAGGGAGAATTATAGTAGCAATTGTAATCCTGGCCAGTTGGTTTTGTTAATCTATAAGGTCTGAAAACATGTTCGTTTAATAACCTTTCTCAGTAATATGATATGCATGGACATATTCATTGTTAACTCCACTGTGACCTAAATTATGGGTCCCATCAGATTTCCTATCTACTCTGTTTCTGATGTTCCCTCACCCTATATAGGCCTGCTTAAATTTCTCACAAGTTTATTTCAGTTGCTGTCAGTGCTCATCGGTCCGGAAATAAAAATGGTGAAAGGTTAGTCTGTAAAACGACAACCCAGGGAAAAAGGAAAGCAGAGGCTTTCAAAAACCACGGTCAAGCCAAGCAAGCAAGGCAGGAAGACGAAGAAAGAGGTCATAGAGAATCTCTTCGAAGTTTATTCTGCAGGCAATCCACCACAAATTCGTAATGTAATCCAAGGCTGGGAGAGGGAAAGTAACAACAAGGAAGAAGATATAGACGTTCAGGAGGAAACCATGGATTTTATTTCAAACCCCGAGAACACAAGAGGGAGGCTATCTCTCTTTCACCAATCCATCCACACATATTGGACTCTGAAATATGTGCTGGCTAAAGCCCTGCAAAGTTTACAGGAAAATGAAGGAAGTCCCACAGAGGTCTCAATTCTACAGGAAATAAAAAAATAAATTTAGGATATAAATGTATCTGAGTATCATGCCACAACTCGTATTGGCAGAATCGAAAGGCAGCTACAATTGATGCAGCAAGTTGACATGTCGAGCTCAACTACAAAAGACCCAGTGCCTATAGACTCTTCAGATGGTTAACAAATGATGCACTAAGTTTCCATGATTTTTGCGGCTAGCTTTTACTTTTCATGTTGTCAAATAGAATTTTCTTTTAACAGTAAAATGGACATAGCAACTAGTAGACGAAAGAGACTATTTCAATAATGGATAGCGTTTAATGCTTTAAGGTGGCCAACAGACCTGGTTTCCTTTGGGCAGGTTGGGGCAACCAAATGTGTATATGTTGCAACTTGTTCTCTTTTTTGATAAATAGAAAATGGTAAGGAACTACGAAATTTACAAAAAAAACAAACAATGCTGAAAGAATTATAATTATAATTATAATAGTCTATAATTTTTAAATTATAATAGTCTATATTTTTTAGAAAGAAAATCAAATTTGAGTTTATTAATATTTTCATATTAATAAATTTATATATATATATTAATTTGATTTTAAATAAACTTTTCAAAATTTTAATTTAATTATCAATAATTATTATATAGATAATAGGAGTTTAATCTCTACTGAATAGTATAGTATATTGTACAAATAAAAAATTGAGATTATTTTTATTACCTTTTTAATTAAATTGATTAATTTAAAAAATTGTCATGTGAATCAATATTATATCAATCTCTATAATAAAATGGGATAAGTTTGCTAAAAATCTTGATATCTATATCTATATATATATATATATATATATATATATATATATATATATATATATATATAATGTGATTGTTAATCATTGTGATTTATTTATATTATAAAATTTTATTGTTAAAAAATATAGTTTTTTTAATATGATATTTTAATTTTTGAAATAATAAAAAGTTTAAGATGTTCGATATAGTAGAGTAGAGTAGAGTATGTAAACTATAAACTTCAACAAATTATTGCTGGAAGTGGGTAGATGAGTTCCTTGTTTATAAAAAAAAAAAAATCTTATACAACAATTTGATTTCTACTTAATAGTTATATTATTATTATTATTTATAAACAATTATATTATTTGGTTTAATAATATATTTCTTTGAAATATAATATTATAAAAAATAAAAAAATTATTAATTCATATATTTACTCAAATTATGTAATTATTTAGCGATTTGTAATGGAATGTGTAAGTAATCAAACTTGAGGAGGTCAACGTATTCTTGTTGATGGAAAAAGATGACCTCATTAAAATTTGGGAAGACCACCCAATTAGAGTCTCAAAACATACTCTTTCTGTTTGTGATATGACTATGACTGGTTCTATTGATTCTAGTTACCCCCACACCCTTCGTGCTGACTTGAGAAAGTTTCAATAAATTATGAACATGAGAGTAAATTGAACCTACCCTCTTGCTACATGCCTACAAGAACGTAGTTCTCAAGATGAATTGAGAACTCGTCCTAGCCACATCTAAAGTTTCTCCCGTGTAAGGAAACTTCTACAAGGAAATGGATTTAATTCTAAATTAAAATCTGCTCAAAGATGCAAGCAACATAAAATAAATTCTAAATCTATATCGATTGCAAGAAGGATTAATTCTCCTATCAACAAAGAGTGAGGTAAAATAAGCTAAGAAAATAGTTTGAGAACTTATTACTAGTTCAAGAAAGTATATTCATTTAGCTATATGATGAATAATCATTAAATATATGTTGCAAATACATGCAAATTCAAATAAAATGAATTCAAACTCAATAATATGATTGCATTAAGGAAATAGTTCTCATTAAAAATTTATTATTAGAACCAAGAAAAACTTATACATGAAATTTGATAACTAAATAGCATTTATGCAATGTTTTTCTATTCAAATTCATTATTTAACTTGATAACAATCTGAGATCCATCATTAAAATATAGCTTTCAAATGACTTAAACAAACATATAATTAAATGAATTTACAATAGTGAAAAACCCTAAAACCACATACTTATCTTGATCAATAATTGCATCAATTTTTTTAATATTAAATGCAGGTCATCAATCAACCTCTATCTCTCACAAAAGTATATAAAAATTAAAGATATTATCAAAACTTCTTGAGCACATAATTTCTTTAAAAAATCATGATAGCATGGAATTTTTGGGTTGTAATACATTTCTTTGTACTTTGTCCAAACTAGCTAACTCTTTGCAAAACTGTTTCTCTCTATAGTAGTCAAAAAAGCAGTACTTTTGCAGAGAATTTCTCCCAAGGTTTCAAATATGAGACCCTTTCTTCGTTCTCCAAATTGATATCTATAATTTACAAAAATGAATCCCAAATGAAGACTTGTTGCAAACAATGCTGATCCATCAAATTTGGAGCTACAAATTCTTATTTTGCTCCTTTACTAGTGCAAGTTCAATGATTTCATATATCGTTGCCTTATCCCTCCAACAAATCTCCTTACAAAAAAACAAAAAACCATTTAAAAATGCACATCAAAATGGAAAATATAAATTTAGGAAAACAAATTCCCCAATAAAAAACTAATTAAATAAATAAAATAAATGAAATTGATACATCCCCTTGATCTTTGTTATGATTTGTTTGCCTCAATAGAATAAACTAGAATGGATTTAAAAAAGCCAAAAGTCCAAGCCAACCAAATTCTTCCAAAATAAATTTAGAAAATGATTATTTAGTACACATTCAGATCTTCAATTTTTGTTAAATTTTTAGGCTATTAAATATTCATTTTTGTGTGATTTGATGTTGCTAGATTTTTCTCCATGATTTTAACTTCGGTATGCCCATAACACGGAGTATAGAATTCGATGTCATCGGGTTTTATGATTTCCTACTAACCAACGAATCATAGTCTTCAAGACGCCATTGATGGATTTGAATTGACCATTTTCTCATGGATAGTAGGATGAAAAGTGTTCTTTCCGAAAACTAAGAAAGGATGTTAGCTCCGACATCATGTGGTTCTGAAAGTGAGAACCATGGTCTGTAATGATCGTACATGGTACACCGAAATGACAGACAACCTGATTGAACAGGAAGAGAGCAGTGGTTTCTCCATCGGTTCGAAAGGTGGGAATGACTTCAACCCATTTCGTGAAGTAGTCAACAACAACCACAATGTATTTATGTCCATCAGATGAAGTGGGATTATTTGTGATGAAGCCTATGCCCCATTTAGCGAAGTGACTGATGGAAATAATAGGATGAAGACGGTTCGGGTGCACACGGATTTTCTTGGTATAGATCTAACATGGATGGCACTTCTGAACCATAGTAACACAATCTTTAAACAAAGTTGGCCAGTAATATCCTACGTGCAAGATTTTTTGGGCAGCAGCGATGACCAACATATGACCCCCACATGCCCAAGTGTGGCAGTCAATGAAAATGTGTTATGCCTATGTAAGGGTGATACAACGTCAAAGAACTGAATCAACACCACAGCGATATAGAGTATCGTTAAGTACTAGGTAATTTCTAGCTTGGTGGCGGAATGCCACCATACGAATATTCAATCACATTGATTATGTTGTCAACGCATTGACTCTAAAGCTTGATGTTATGTGATGTTAACAATGGTGATGTTATGTGATGTTAACAATGGTATTATTATTATGTTAAAGTATCAAATGAGTTTATTGTTAGGGGTGAAAGTATTTTATTTTTTTAATGGTATGCTTATCATAGAAGTGACATCCCTTATGGTATGAAATTTTTTTGCATTGTTGTAGGTGTAACACTCGAAAGAATGTTGTGTTTTTCTCTAAAAAGAATTAAAAAAATAATAATTTTCATAGTAAAATGATAGGTAACTAAATAACATATACATGTTTCTACACTTGTATTTTTTTTTGGCAAACTATTGATACAGTTTTATAAAACTAAATTTTCAACTATGGAATACTAATTCTAGACCAGACATGATTATACGTATTGTTTTCTATTTCTAATACATACAATACCTGTTTTTTCGTTTTGAAAACAAAAAACTTGTCATATGACATTAATGTCGTCGATTTCATGTAATTATATTTTAAAGATTGATATTAATAACTTTTCTAAAAAAGTGTTTGTAAATATTTAATATTTAATTTTTTATTTTTTTATTTTTTTATTTTTTTTAATTATAATATTATTTATTCAAAATATATTTTAAAACTTGTTTATGAAATTTTGGATAGATGGTGATTGGATGCTCTATTAAAGTATTCTTTAATGAGAAATCATTGGTTCAATTCCCCACCCAGATCGGTGTGATATCTTACACATTTGAAGATATAATCCTATGAATTTTAAAATTTTATATATATATATAAATGAAAAATGCGATGAAATAATTTCTCACAATAATTACACATTTCAAGTTTTTTTATTTTCTAACATCATAATTAAGTTGGTAGTTTTGTAGAATCAATATGACAGAGGAGGTTTCTGATAGGAGAAAGCAAGGTTACAAGGGGATTCCATTAACGTATTTTCCATTGATGTTAAAAGGCGAGTATTACCATGTGTTAGGTTACTTAACTTATCTTAAAAATACCAATCACCTCTAGACATAAGATCATCAACTCAGAACTCGTTTACTTATTTCAAGGTTTTCCACACAGTATGTGCAAAGAAGAATAGCTCTAATGTCATCTATTTTTTCTATCCTTATTGAAAGGTGAATTCATGTAAAATACAAAGAACAACTAAGATTTCGTAAAGAACAGTTTATTCACAAATTCGAGAATTCAAACATAAAAAACTGGAACTCTTTTAAGATGATCAAAACATTAAATATTTTTTTGCCAATATTAAAATAATTATTCCAAACACGAGTTGTTTGCTAGGAAACTGTAGCTATAAGAAAGAAACAACACATCTGAATAGAAATGATTTTATCGAAAGAAATACCAAATCTCGCACTTAAAAATTCTTCATCAGTTGCAGGAAATGACAGAAAAAATGCTACTTCAGAAAATCAATTATTAGAACTCCAACTTAATGACATTCATTCAAAACACTATAGAAATTATCACTATAATGAACAATCCAATAACTGATGATCAAATTTAGAAAGTAATAAAATAATTGCAAGGCTAGAATTGAAAGCTGAAATGTAAATCTAATAAGAAAAAGAAGGGCAGTAGTCGTTCTAGGATTAGGCCCACGACCACTGGAATTCAACCGCCTTAGAGATAATTCAGTGCAAATATTTAAATCCAAACCTTGAAAGTCTCTGTTACCCAAAAATAATATTACAAAGGACGTTTGTGAAACTTATAACATAGATCAAAAAATGACACTAAAGAGGGTTTTTTTACTTAGGTCCAGTGCCTTGGTTTTATATTACAATAAAGTATATATTTAAAATAAAGAAGTGACCTGAGAATATTTAGATTCTTAGGATGCTTAATTAAAATTACAAAATATTCCATATTTCCTCGAAATAGGTGGCCAAGATCACCACTGATCTTTCCATAATGATCTTGGGTCTCACCCAATCGGGTTATAACTAATCCAAGAAGCTTCGTGTAACTCGTTCCTATCCAACTATCCTAGGGACAAACATCCGCTATCAAAATCCATTGTCAGTTAAACACTTCAAATCATAACTTTAGCACATATTTTCACAATTAA
The DNA here is from genome assembly GCA_034641835.2 of Pinus albicaulis. Classification (NCBI taxonomy): domain Eukaryota; kingdom Viridiplantae; phylum Streptophyta; class Pinopsida; order Pinales; family Pinaceae; genus Pinus; species Pinus albicaulis. Next base: position 1,346,760,204 of record CM076577.1, on the reverse strand, counting down.
ATCAATTCTTTTAAATAATAAAACGATGAAACCCTTATTGAACTCTTTCTAGAGTGCATATCACACAAATCACCATGTTATATACATAAAAGAAATAAAAACACAATAACAAAAGGGGGAAATAGGACAAAAAAATGTATCAATTAGGAAGCCCAACCTCACCCTCCAACTCACCTGTTTGCATGAACTCATGCAAACAAATGATTGACATGGAGGGAAGTTAAAGAATAATTTGCGTAATAATCTTCTGCATAATGTTAGAAACCATTCCTTCTTCGGATTTCTTGGAGAGAAACATACTTACGTGCTTGAGTTAAATCATAGTCGACCTTATAAACAATTTGGGAAAACCAAATTAGTAGGCCCCTGTACCTACACCCTATCTAGTTAAAACCTTCTTCTAGCACCATGCGAGCATAGTCATGTACTCTATCCATTGAAACCTGAACATTTCAATAATTGAAGGGTTTTTTATTTTATTTTCCTAGATGAGGCCTACCACCTTTGTTTAGCCCCTTGTAGAGCCTCAAAACTGATGTCTAGCATATATTCCAACCCTGAATACAATACGTCATTATGAATAGGTGCTAAAGCACTAAAAAATCTAGACTGCTCCATGAATCTCTTGTGATGGATGAGTGTGCGTGAAGGGCTTAGTGGTTCTCCTTTGACCTAGAGGCCGAGACCAACTGCTCTTCTTTGGAGCACGTTATAAGATTTATTATTAATGAATTATTAATTCATTCATTTCTTTCTTTTCTCGGACTCACAGTGGAAAATAATAAATCATTTTTCCATGGTGAGTGAGTTACATCCACTACTCTGCACAATTGTAACGATGGGAGAATTGATTTTTACATGAGTTTAGATCGATTGCTATCCATTACTTAACATAACATGATGCGAATTAGGTGGATGAAGATAGTGAAGCCCACAGGACTCCCTCTCATGAATTTCCTGCTATCCCTTTTCACCATCTTCTGATGCATCTCATGATTTTCTAACACTGAAATCTGTTAGCCACATTGTCAATACCACCGACCAACACATCTCTTTTTCCATATCTCCTTTTCTTTGTTGGAATTTCTGATAATTCCAGAACAATATGGAGAGAATAATACTCCCCTTCTAACATAAAAAATAAATGACAAATATTTGCAAAATAAAACTTTTCTTTCTATTTCATTAACAGAACTAAAAACTATTACAAAATGTCTTCCTCAGTGGAAGGATTCACAAAATATGATCAAGACTGCTACAGATGCAGTGCTCTCAAAAAACTTCTCTCTGTCTCTCAAAACAAAATAAAACACTATATTTCAAATAATGCACTGTTGTGTAAAAAAAACTGCTCTGTGTGAGAACGAAAAACATTACATTACATTACTGTTTGCCTCGCAGGCTTTTTGACTTTTATATGCCATGCATATTAAATAAAATTAAAACAAAAATGTAACTGCATCGGGTCCGGTCTTAAAAAAAAACAACCGATCAATCAAAAGCTCTGATCTCCGATTGAGAGTCGGACGCGATAAGCCAATATGAAATCCGCTGCATAACCCCATCAGGTTCGAACTTCAACACATAGCTCGTGACCCTTTTAAAATTACGACTGCGATTGTTATCCAGACGCAATGACCAAACTTAAATCCGCTGCATAATTCCATCGGGTCCGGGCATTAAACAATAACATACGACCATCCAAATTCTTTTGATTGCGATAATGCGATCGGGTCCAAAACAAAAGGGTCCCGATTCAATACTTACGATTGTATAATAACATACCGCGTGGTCTGTGGGACCAACGGACCTCGGCTTACGGTGGAGGGCGATTGTAATGGATATGGTATCATATGTGAACGTTACGCTTGTGGAACTCACCACATCAACAAGACACTTTGAACTTTGAAACATATCTGCTGTGATTTGTGATTGCGATTGTGATCACATCGCATCGTAATTCTTTACATCAACAAGACACTGCAAGTTAAACTTGCGATTGCGATTAGCACTTAAGTGGTGAGGACTACTTGTCGTGCCTTTTCAAAAACTTAAAGTCTTTTGTCGTTTAAACAATTTTCTTCATTTTTGTTTGTTGAGGGCTTAAAAGCCCAAAAGTACTGTTTTTAAATAAACTCTATTATTCTGTGCTTTGGAACCACGAAAGTATTCGTTCCTCTACAAAAATGGCTACGCCCATAACAAAATTAATTCTCCTCTGCAATAGTGGTTGTGGCCCATCAACAATGATTTCATCCTTACGATTTTCCCATTCTTCTTTGAATGCGCGGTCCATTGCACGCAAGCTCCTCTGTTGTTGTTGCCTCTGTAATTTGTTTCTTCCTGCTCTCAAGGCACGCAGATGACTTTAATATTTCAACACTCCCCCTTAAATTCAGCTGTTGGGTTATCTGTCATACCCAAGCATTTTCTTAAAAATTCAAAGGTCTTCTGCCCCAATGGCTTTTTTTAAATATTTGCATATTGCTCCTCTGTTCTACAATGTTGTAAAACAATTTCTCCATTGTTCACTAGTTCTCTGATGTAGTGATACTTGGCATCAATGTGTTTCGTTCTCTTGTGAAACACTGAATTCTTTGACAATGCTATAGCTGAGCTATGTTGGGAAAAATACTGAGAGGGGGGGGGGGGGGGGGGGGGGGGGTGAATCAATATTTACAGCATATTCAAAACTTTTTACTTTTTCACCCTCTAATACCCATACGCTACTTTCCTTTAGTAAACTCGCGTATATACGCGGATATCCTTCATGCAACTCGCGTATTAGCAGAGATCTAAAAATGAAGATATTTATTAACTTAGTTCTTTGCACTATTCAATCATCTGATGTTAAGTTAACAGTAAATATGTGTAGTAACAACAAAATAAACCGTCACACAAAGCATCACACATGAACACCGGGATTTTTAGGTGGAAACCCAAGTTGGGAGAAAACCACCGCTGCAGTTGCTCAGCCTTCAATATTTTATTATAGAGAAAACATCTTACAACATATGTGCTGGTGCAGACTCCTACCAGCACGCAGGCACCCACCTGCGCTCGTTTACCAGCCTCTCCTGGAAGGGAGCTCCAACTCCCTGACTCGTTTACCAGCCTCTCCTGGAAGGGAGCTCCAACCCCCTGACTCGTTTACCAGCCTCTCCTGGAAGGGAGCTACGACCCCCTGATCTCGTTTACCAGCCTCACCTGGAAGGGAGCTACAACCCCCTGACTGAAGGCTACAACCCTCAGCACCACTACGGACCACGTTTCATCAATTTTCACACTGGATCCAAAGCTTCCTTTAGGACACAACTTGCAGGCCACGTTTCATCATATTTTCAGACTGGACCCTCTCCATACATTTAAGCACAATCAAACATCAACAACAGATAGCTAAAACACAGCAGATCAGATCAGATATTTCAAACCCCATACTTCAGCAAACCCTAGTTTGCATACGCGCTTTCCTTTCACTGATGTCGCATATATACGCACTTCCGTCCACATCAACCGGCGTATACCTCTGTACAAATTACAGAGTTAATTCCACTGCGCATACGCACTTTCACTTCAGTGAAGCCGCGTATATACGTGCTTCCTCTGTGGCTAACTAGCATATGGATCTTCAACCATTGCAGAGCTGCATACTTCTTCAGATCAGATATTCAGTTCAGATTCAACCCTTTACTTCAGACAGATGTTCGCCTCATCACAGATCTAATCACTCCATAAACAGATCTAGTAGAAACAAATACATTTCAGATCTAAATCCCCTTCTTCATCATTTTCTTCATTGGTGCATCATAGATTCAGATCTATCATCAAGCCTTTACCCTTTCCATATAGATATACTTCACAGAGAAGTATTCATTCAAGCTCAGACATCTTGCACCCACACTCATGATTTGCACAATGAATTTCTTTTCCTTATATAGGTTTACCCTTTTTCAATACCATGAGCCTCTTTTTCAATACCATGAGCCCAAAACAATACCATGAGCCCAAAACTACATTACTTCCGATGGTATTCCTGGATGGGGTCATTTAGACGAATCATTACCCAATACAATGGGTCAATACCATGGTGGTTACCCCTGGTTTTGCACTTTATGAGCGCTTTTTCCCATACGCGACTTGGCACGTTGTTTCTCGCGTGCATACGCGACTTCTCCTAGACAGATCCGCGTATGCCTTGAGACATACTCTTTTCACCATAGATTTAGCACATGCTGAATTCCTTTCTTCATTGCCTTCTGTACTCACTGTAGATACATCATATTTACTTCATCAAGAACATATTCTATCAAGCACAAACTTCATCAAGTAAGTTTCCATCATCTTCATCAAGTGGGTTGCCATTCAAGAACAACTCTCTACATCATATTGTCAACAAACATCATATCACATCAGATTTACATCATTTACCAAGTCCATCAAGTCAAGAATAACTTCATCAGGTGTATTGCCATCAAGGACAACACATGCTAACAATCTCATGTCTTCATCTTCATTCAGTGGGTTGCCATCAAGGACAACACTCTGCATCATATTGCCAACAATCTCCCCCTTTGGACTTGATGGCAACCACGATGGTGTTTGGTTACCACAACAGATAGGTACATTAAAAATACAAAGACACCATGTCACTTTCTCCATTTTGACACCATTCTTCATTCAAACACCATGTCACTCTCCCCCTTTGACATCAAGGGCAAAGGGTGAACCAAAAACCAACATACTCTCCCCCTTTCTCCTCATGTGGAAGAAGCGTTCTGCAGATCTGATATATACTGAAGTGACCAAGCTCCCCCTGAGTTCATGCTGAATCTTCAAACATATTTTCCAATGAAGTACATGACTCTATGAATTTCCTATCACCAATGACTCATACTTACATCAAATATCCATCCAAGTGAATTTACATATGAGACTCAAGTACCCAACCAAGTGGGTTTACACATTTCAACTCAGCTACCCAACCAAGTGGGTTTACAAAATTTGACAAGTCCTTACATGACTGAATATTACAATTTTATATCATGGGTCTCAACAAGACCTTTTCATCAAATTACAAATATGACCATTTATGACCAACACCAGAAAGTCCTCAAGAAATAGAACATATTTCAGAACCATCATAATGCCAACAATGCATTATACTTAGCAAAGCTAATGCTCCCCTTGAATCCAAGCATCCTTTCCATATGACTAAGGCTCCCCCTTAGTTTGTAATCCTAACACTCAGAACAACAAATCACTGGCAGCACTTTTATCAAAAATAATTAAGTGAGAACTGAACACTCACCAGAGATACTGTAAATAAAGATCACAGAGATACCAAATAGCACTGCAGCACCATAGGTCAAGAGATTACACCTCAAAACAGAAATTGTTGCCCATACAATCTTTCCAGAGATTATCATACCAGCACAACATCTTCAAATATGAGTCAAACAATCATCCATGTGGTCCAATATCATCAAGATCTTCAAGATTTAACATGAAGTAACATATGTAGGCAAAAGATCTCAACCATAGTAACAAACTCTGCATGATCTATTCTTATTTCTGAATCAAACGACATCCGACTCATCCATGTGTGAGAACAAAAGACACTTATCAGCAACCAGGGCTCAAAATCTCATCATAATAAACCATGTACCAAGTCATCATTATTTAGAACTGAGAAACTAAGCTGATATTGAGTCAATAATACAGTTATTAACAGTCAGACTGATGCTCCCCCTGAACCTTTGCTCCAGATCTTCAGCTATCATATAAATTCTCTTATCATCAATGCATACGCGACTGTGTCTGCTGGAACTCACGTGTATACGCGACTTTTGTTAATAGAACCCACGTATGGAAAGTGAAGCATAGAAATTTTTCACATTCCTTCATCTCCCCCTGAACTTGTACTTCATGTACCTGTCTTCTTCATATCAGATGCTCTGTCAGAAATACATATAACCAGAATAATCAAATCAACCATGAGAGACATCATACATTGCTCCCCCTGTGACGATACATTACTAAAACTCATAATGTATCCCACATCATTCCTGCAGTCAATCAGAGAAGTAAGCTTCAGAAGCGGATGACTGCAGTAGGGTCAATATTCCCTACGTTTCTGATCGGTCCTCCATCTTTTTCCATATTTGTTTGATCTTTCTATTTGTGTGCTGGAAGTTATCCAATTTCTCATATCTGTTCAACCTGCATTCCTTTTCTACATGTCCATACTTGTTACAAGAATAACATCTCATGTGTCCAGAGAAATAAGCATAAGAATCATAATGAGTATTTCTAACCTTCCTCCTTTTACAATCAGCTGCTTTATGTCCATACTTGTTACATGAAAAACAATATCCCTTGAAGAAACCAGAGTACCTTTCTATGTAGGAACTGTTTGTTTGAGGCTGAAATGATCTGCTCCTGCAATTTGCTGCAACATGCCCATAATTATGACATTTAAAGCATTCAATATTATTGACTGATTTCCTTTGAGATTTCATCATTGTTGGTTGACCTTTTGTCTCTTTCAACACTTCAGGTTTTACATTGACATCCTCTGAATTTTTAGCACTTCCTTGTGAGGTAGATTCTCCTTTAACAGTTTCATGGAAACCAAGACCAATTTTGATAGCAGGAGACCTTTGATTACTCAGAATATTGTCCAAAATGCTAGTACTATCTTGAAACCTCAAAAGCTTAACCTTTTCTTCTAATTTACCTTTAAGAATGTTTACCTCAACCTCCAAGGCTTGACATTGCTTCGTCAAGCTTTCTTCTTTCCTTCTTCCATCTTCTACTTGATCCTTCAGATTTAGAATTTTTTCTTTCAACCAATTTTCGTTTTCTTCACATGTTTGTTGCAGCTCTTCATTCTTCTTATTTGATTTTTCCAGATCTTCTTTGAGAGAGATGATTTCTGCTTCAAGGCCTTCCTTTTCAAGTGGTTGTAGAGGTTCCTCATTCTTCTTACTTGATGCTTCAAGATCTGTTTGTAGAGAGATGATTGCAGCTTCAAGTCCTTCATTCTTCTTGCTCGATTTTTCGAGATCTGCATTTAGATCGTTGATTTTTGCTTCTAGTTCTTTAATTCGATTGGATGCATAAGTATGAAACCTTTGATACTTGTCCACCTGTCCATTCAGCATTTCTATTTGTTTTTCCATTTGAGATATCATCTCTTTGTTGATAGATTCTTGCGTCTTAGATGAACTTTGTAGTTCTTCAACTTTAACCTTGAGAGCTTCTTCTAGATCCACAACTTTACTTTCACTATCTTTACTATTGTTTGCACAAGGAAGATTATTCAAACGACCCCAATCACTTTCAGATTCATCTTCTTCAATTTTTTCTATATAGGTTTTCTGAGACATCTCCTTGCTTTGAGTAGCTTTCTTCTTTTTCCTCTTTGCCGTGAGTACTTGTAGAGCTTGGTCAGAGTCTTCACTTTCACTATCATAATCTTTGCATATACAGTTAAGTAAAATACAGGAACAACGATTAATACCTGTTTCATCTCCTTCAATTTCTGCTATACATGATTTCTGAGGTATCTGCTTGCTTTGAGTAGCCTTCTTCTTTTGCTTCTTTGCCATGAGCACTTTCAGATCACGGTCAGAATCTTCTTCATTTTCACTGGATACTTCATCATCATCTTCATTTGCATAAAAACTCTTCCTCTTTTCAAATTGTTTCCCTTTACCATGTTTTTCTTTATAAGGACATTTAGCAGCATAGTGACCAACTTTTCCACACTCAAAACATTTGAAGGGAAGCTTACCTTTGAATCTTCCAATACCTAGTTGGAGTTTTCTCACAAAATTCGCTTCTTCTTCTTCGGATATATAGCTGGATTCTTTGACAACTTCCTTTTCCTTTCCTCTTGCAGATACCTTAAAAGCAGCTTCTCTGATTTGGGAAGGACCTCCTTGTCTCATTTCAAAAGCAGTCAGAATACCATGTAATTGAACAATAGTAAGAGTTTGCAGATCTTGCCTTTCTTCAATAGCCGAAACTTTAGAGTCAAATTTCGAAGTCAAGGATCTTAAGACTTTTTCCACCAGAGTAGTATCAGTTATGGTTTCACCCAAATTTCTCATTCGATTTACAATATCATCCAGACGAAGAAAGAAACTGGCAACACTTTCATCACTATGCATCTTCAAAGTTTCATATTCAATTCTAAGAGTTTGGAGTTTTGCACTTTTTACCTTTGTATCTCCTTCATAGCTCAGAATGATTTTGTCCCATATTTATTTTGCTGAATGTAGCTGCATCACTTTAGCAAATTCTGGTTCATACATGCTTCCTAACAAGACATTCACCGCTTTGGCATTGATTTCATACTTCTTTCTTTCAGCTGCATCAGTAGGAATACTTGCCGGATACTGATAACCTTCTTCCACGATTGCCCATACATCTGCACCAAGACTTTGCAGATATGATTTTGTTCGTACCTTCCAGAATATCAGATTTCTTCCATTGAATAGAGGTGGCTTTATAGACATTGCTCCTTCAAGACTTCCCATTGCGACTGATCTCCTTCAAGCGATCAAGCTTCTGCAGAAGAACCTGCTCTGAAACCAATTGTTGGGAAAAATACTGAGAGGGGGGGAGGGTGAATCAGTATTTACAGCATATTCAAAACTTTTTACTTTTTCACTCTCTAATACCCATACGCTACTTTCCTTTAGTAAACTCACGTATATACGCGGATATCCTTCATGCAACTCGCGTATTAGCAGAGATATAAAAATGCATATATTTATTAACTTAGTTCTTTGCACTATTCAATCATATGATGTTAAGTTAACAGTAAATATGTGTAGTAACAACAGAATAAACCATCACACAAAGCATCACACATGAACACCGGGATTTTTAGGTGGAAACCCAAGTTGGGAGAAAACCACCGCTGCAGTTGCTCAGCCTTCAATATTTTATTATAGAGAAAACATCTTACAACATATGTGTCAAAAGTGCATCTCTACCAAGACGCAGCACCCACCGCTACTGCTTAATGCCTCTCCCTGGAAGTGGATTCCAACCCCCCAATTCGTTTACCAGCCTCCGGAAGGGAGCTACGACCTCTCAGACCTAAGGCACGCCCTCACCCGGAAGGGAGCTATGACCCCATGATTCAAGTCCAAGGCCTCACCCTAAGTGGAGCTACAACCCCCTGACTGAAGGCAACAACCCTCAGCACCTCTATGGACCACGTTTCATCAATTTTCACACTAGATCCAAAGCTTCCTTAGGACACTACTTGTAGGCCATGTTTCATCATATTTTCAGACTGGACCCACTCCATACTTTTAAGCACAGTCAACCATGAAACAGATACATATAACTCACTGACAGATATCAGTAAACCAGCAGAACAGATCAGACATTTCTTACCACAGACTTCAGCAAACCCTAGTTTGCATACGCGCTTTCCTTTCACCGATGTCGCGTATATACGCGCTTCCGTTCACATAAACCAGCGTATACTTCTGTACATATTACACATGCAGTTAATTCACCTACATACCACTTTCTCACTTCAATGGGTTTTATATACGCGTCTTGTGGCTAACTAGCATATGGATCTTCAACCATTACAGAGCTACATACTTCTTCAGATCAGATATTCAGTTCAGATTCAACCCTTTACTTCAGACAGATGTTCGCCTCATCACAGATCTAATCACTGCATAAACAGATCTAGTAGATACAAATACATTTCAGATCTAGATCCCCTTCTTCATCATTTTCTTCATTGGTGCATCATAGATTCAGATCTATCATCAAGCCTTTACCCTTTCCATACAGATATACTTCACAAAGAAGTATTCATTCAAGCTCAGACATCTTGCACCCACACTCATGATTTGCACAATGAATTTCTTCTCTTTATATAGGTTTACCCTTTTTCAATACCATGAGCCCCTTTTTCAATACCATGAGCCAAAACAATACCATGAGCCCAAAACTACATTACTTCCGATGGTATTCCTGGACGGTGTCATTTAGACGAATCATTACCCAATACAATGGGTCAATACCATGGTGGTTACCCCTGGTTTTGCACTTTATGAGCGCTTTTTCCCATACGCGACTTGGCACGTTGTTTCCCGCGTGCATACGCGACTTCCCCTAGACAGATCCGCGTATTCATTAAGACATACTCTTTTCTCCATAGATTTAGCACATGCTGAATTCCTTTCTTCATTGCCTTGTGTACTCACTATAGATACATCAGATTTACTTCATCAAGAACATATTCTATCAAGCACAAACTTCAACAAGTAAGTTGCCATCATCTTCATCAGGTGGGTTGCCATTCAAGAACAACTCTCTACATCATATTGTCAACAAACATCATATCACATCAGATTTACATCATTTACCAAGTCCATCAAGTCAAGAATAACTTCATCAGGTGTATTTCCATCAAGGACAACACATGCCAACAATCTCATGTCTTCATCTTCATTCAGTGGGTTGCCATCAAGGACAACACTCTGCATCATATTGCCAACAAGCTATTGTCACAATAAATTACTGTCCCTTTTACTTGTTCTTGGCATAAACTTCTCAACATTCTTCTCATCCAAATTGCTTGACACGCTGCTACTGTAGCTACCACATACTCTGCCTCTGCTGTAGAAAATGCTACAATCGGTTGTTTCTTAGAAGCCCATGAAATGGCTCCTAAACCCATATGAAAAACATAACCGGAAGTGCTCTTCCGATCATCTACACTTCCAGCCCAGTCACTATCAGTGTATCCAACTAACTCTGAATTTTTTGAAGTAGTATATAAAATACCAAATCTTTTAGCTCCTTTAACATACCTCAGAATTCTCTTCACTACCTGCCAATGTGTTTCTTTTGGCCTTTCCATAAATCTGGAGATCAAACTAACAACATGCATAATATCCGGCCTAGTTGCAGTCAAATACATGAGGCTGCCAACTATGCTTTTATACAAACTTGGATCAAAATCCTTGCTGCTGTCATCTTTACTCAACTTCAATCCCATTACTATGGGAGTAATTGCAATTTTGCACTCCTGAATATTAAATCTTTCTAAAACTTGATTCACATACTTTGCTTGTGAGATAAAAATCCCTTTTTAATTTTGCTCTACTTCTATTCCTAAGAAGTATCTCAACAAACCCATGTATGTCATTTCAAATTCTTCTTTCATGACTATTTTAAAATTTTCACTGAGATAATCATCATTACCAGTGAATATTACATCATCAACATATAACACAACAATGAGCATTCAACCATCCTTTTCTTTGATGTACAATGTGGGTTCTCCATCACATTTCTCAAACCCATTTTCCAGTAGATAGGAGTCTATCCTACTGTACCATGCTCTCGGTGCTTGCTTCAGCCCATAAAGAGATTTCTTCAATCTGCAGACTTTATTCTCTGGGCCTTTTTTTTCATAGCCCAAAGGTTGTTCCGCATGTTGTGTTGCCATAGACCAGTGCCTAGGACATCTTATCATAGCAAGGAGCATAAAATAAAACTTGGGTGTCAATCCAAAGGCTCTCCTGCTATCTCTTGTAAACAAGGAAATTGATTTAAATGGGACCAGAACTTACAGAAACTGCCACAAGGAAAGCAATGTTGCAGAGACAAGATGAAAAGCTCCAACACAAAAGCATCAAACAGTTAGGAGACAATTTACTGTAAAGAGGGCCGATTCAAATAATATGCCACAGAAATCAAGTATCAGAAGGTGGATGCGGTGAAAGAAATATAAGAAAATATTAGTTATCTTTGGTCTGATACCCAGATACACAACAGAACCATATATGGGCTTATCAATCTAAGAATCCATACATGACAATGGCGTTTTAAAAGCATCCTCCCAAAGCAACTAATATAGCAGAAAGATGGATGAAATGAACATGAAACAGTATATCATGCATGAGCCATATTTAAAGCGCTTGACTGATCCAAGTATGGGTATCAACGAGGATAAATCCTTACCTAAAATCAGTGAGCCACTCACATTCCAGTACATGATACAAGAAGAAGGATAAAATGAAATGTTGTATTAAACACAGTAGAGAAGATTACATACTGTGGAATATCAACGACCAGAATCCTCTAAAACAGATAGAACTCCTCCTCACTGAAACCCTACGGGCACTGAGCCTTCATACAAGAGTTTTTACAAGATGTATACAAAATGCCTTTCACTGCACAATTCTCTGATAAAAATCTAGAACCTCTACAATGTCTTTCTTCTCGGTTTTTATAGGAGAAGAAGAAAAGAAACTAATAAAAGAAGTTGGTGAAAACAATTAATTGTTTCATTAAAGAAAAATGGCGGAAACATTCGCGCCCATACTACTTGAGGGCTATGAAATGCTGAATGTACTTGACAATCCGCTTGTAGAAATAAATGCACTGAGTAGAAAATCTCTTCAGGAACCCAGTATAGAGATACATCCACTTGAATATTCTGTCCTTTCCTGAAGAAAATTCGGCCGAAATAAAACCTGGAGGGTATTGCTTTCTGTGCTGGGTACCATCATCCTTCAAACCTTGAATTGGAATTTAAATTCTTTAATACCGGACACTGCATTCCTTGATCTTCTACTGATCCTCTTTACCTCATCATAAATACTTTCATCTACAAAAATCTTCCTTTTGAATTACTTTGAAGGGTTTGACAGATTGTATCCTTGCCTCTTAAATAGAAGTCATGTCGCAACAGCCTCCTAAGCTTTTCTTCATAAATTTGCCTCTGAAAAATCGTCCTTGGAAGAGGCCTCGCCTTTTGTAATGGGGGCTGCAAATTATCATAGTTATCCATAGCCATAAACCTGCAAAACCCACAAACACGTTAAAGAAAACCAGACACAGGGATGGTGAATGTGGTGGCGACCATAGAAATGGTTGTGCAGTCAAGGCGGAATGATGAAACGACACAGGGTGGCAATGAAGAATATAGTGGAACGACAATGGATGAACGGGGCAGAAGTTCATAACATGAACACTGAAATATGACACGTAAATGGAACATATGAATGGTGTAGGAGGAACACGGCGCACACGTGGAAATTATGACGTGGGGATGGACCAGGTCAACGGCTGGGCAAACAAACGATCTAAGCCGCACGATCCTTAAACGAGATCCACGTTTTAAACTGTGTCGGGCGGTGATGTGATGGTGGACCACGGGCGTTATAAACTTGGCTTAAAACACATGCAGCTTTGAAGAGTGGTCACCGTCGAATGAAGGCCTCAGGATCTGACAGTTCACGTTAATTTCGATGCGCGTCCTGGATCGAGCATTAACGCGCGGGAGAGGGCGGTATTGAGGCCGTACTCGGGGACACTTGGCAAATGTTGAATGGAATCATTGCGTTTTGAGGAATACCGCCTACCTAGCAAAGGTCGTGCGGAAAAATCAGGCCGGTTTTAGAGCAGTGGTCGCAGGGCGGAGGTCCACAAAGGTGATGAGCTGTGGTGCATTGATTTGCGATTGATCGGACGGCTCAGAGTGCGCTAGGTGGCCACAGATGGTAAGTGATTTTTGGTCTGGCACATGGTCTAGTGCCTGGGTTACATGGGCAATCAGCTAAAGGGGGGCTGGGACCAAAAGGGCTGGGCCTTTAATATTTTCATTTTTTTCCTTTTTATAATGAGATTTGACTCTGAAGGCGGGGAACGACATATGAGAAAGATTTTCTTAAACCATGAGAGGGGATTTAATATGTTAAAGCAGGGGTTATCGGCCGAGAATCATAATGGGGGATGAAATGATCAACATCGGCTCCATCTAGGGACGGCACGTTCATCCTTGGGCGTGTCGAGGACTTGCAGACTACCTGATCATATTTTTGTGCAGACTCTGCCCTTCAAAAACCTTTCTCTTCCTGATTCATTATAACACTCGCATCATTCAAACAACAATGAAACAAAAATTAATATACAATATGATACAATCAGGCCACCTCGACCTGAATCAGAATTAGAAGTAGGGCTTTAGAAATTGGCCGTTTATAGGGGCATCAAGCAAGTCACCCTGTAAATTCTCCAATATGAACGTATTATTGCCTCCCTGTTCCCCGATTTTAAATGGGCCGAACCAAAGTGGATCAAACTTGCCATGTTTTCCTTTTTAAGTCCTCCGGACATCCCACCTGAGCACCAGATCACCAATCTGCAACTTTCTGTCTTTAGCATGCTAATCAAAAATGTGTTTCATTTTCTCTTGATATTCTGCTAACCTCTGATTCACCTGGCTCCGTGTTTCTTCTAATTCTACCAATTGATTGATCCTCCTGATCATATCATCAGGCTCTTCCTGACTTTCCTACATGAAACGTGCCACTGGTAAAGCCAGCTGCGCAAGAAACACTACTGCTCGTCCATATACCAATTCATATGGAGATTTCCCAGTTGCCCTCTTGCTAGTGATTCTATTAGCCCACAGAGCAAATTTCAATTGGGAATCCCAATTCTTCTGATTCTCATTGATAGTCTTCTTTAATGCCCTCACCAGAGTTTTGTTGGAAGATTCTGCCAAGCCATTCCCCTGTGGATAATAAGCTGTGGAATGATTCAATGTAATACTATACTGCTGGTAGAAATTTACAAATTTTGCAGATTTGAAGGCCTGTGCGTTATCAGTCACTATTCTAGCGGGGCAGCCAAACCTGGATATGATGTTTTCTTCCATGAACTTTATGATGACAGCGTCAGTAGCATTCCTTGCAGGTATGGCTTCCACCCATTTTGTAAAATAATCTGTGGTAGTTAATATCCATTTATGCTGTCCACTTGAGGGTTGGTGAATTTCACCTATAAAATCTATTCCCCATTGTTGAAATGGTTCATCTACATGAACTGGAATCAGGGGCAGAGCTGCTAATTTTTGCCTTTCAGCAAATTTATGACACTTATCACATGCTCTGACCCAAGTAAAGGTATCTCCAAATAACTTAGGCCAGTAGAAACCAGCCTTTAAGATTTTATGAGCTGTGGCCCTCCAGCTGTAGTGTCCTCCACAGATTCCTTCATGAAATTCTATCATTATACTTTCTACTTCATCCTCTGTAAGGCACAGGAGTAAAATGCATGAAGGGTCCCTCCAATATAGCTGGCCATTAGCAACTATATACTTTTGTGATTTCAATCTTAAAGCCCTGTATTTTTCTTTATCACAACTTGGAGGAAAGTTGAGTGTCAAAAGATATTCAACTATTTCTTTGTACCATGGATTGGTGAGGTATTTTATATGTGTTTTCTGAGTAGCCATCTCCAGACCTTGTTGCTCTTTTTCTCTCTCAGACTCTTCATTTGAAATCATAGACAAATTTATGCCCAGAGCTTGATAGTTCGATTCAGAGAGAATTTTTGCAAGCCCCTGTCCTTTGATCATCTTGGTAGGGCGGATATCTAGATCATACTCCTGTATTTTAGCAATCCACCTTCCCCTTTTTCCTTCACTGTCTCCCTGAATAAGAATGTCTTTAACAGCTGTTGTAGGGACAAATGCAGTGATGTGAGACTGCAAAATATATATGCGAAAATATTTGAGAGATTTGACCAGGGCATAGGCCTGCTTCTCCAATATATTATATTTCAGTTCTACATCATGGAGAACCTGACTGAAGAAGGCAATAGGCTGCTCATATCCTTCTTCATTTTTCTGCAACAACACACCAGCTACTGTATGAGGTGATGCAAAAGAAAAGATCATAAATGGTTTAGTATAATCTGGCCCAGCTAGTACAGGGGCTTCAACAAATGCAGCTTTAATCCTATCAAATGCCTCTCGTGATTCTTGTGACCATTTCACCTCATTATTCTTCTTTAGCATATATGTTATATGCCTAACTATCTCAACATAGTTAGGAATAAATCTTCTCACGAAATTTATCCGGCCTAGAAATACCTGCACTTCCTTCTTATTTCTGGGGAGAGGGATGCTATCTATAATCTCTACTCTTTTAGGGTATATTTTCACTCCATCTTTAGTCACAATGTGCCTTAAAATCTTGCCTTCCTCTAATGCAAATAAAGACTTTTGTGGATTAAGAGAAAGACCATACCTTCTGCATTTTTCAAAAGTTCTTCGTAAATTCTCAATGTGTTCAGCAACATTTTTTGAAAACACTGTAATATCATCAAGGTACACCACAAAAAATTTATCCTGCTCCCCAATAAAAGCAATATCCATAGCCCTTTGAAAAGTGGCCCCTGCATTAATCAATCCAAAAGGCATCCTGGCATACATGAATGTGCCCCGTGGTGTAGTGAAAGCAGTTTTCTTCTGATCCTCTAGAAGTACAGCCACTTGATTATAGCCAGAAAAACCATCCATCATTGACATTCTAGACGCTCCAACCACTTTCTGGAGAATGTGATCCATCTTGGGCAGTGGATAATTATCTTTTAAAGATGCTCTGTTCAAATTTCTGAAATCCACACACAACCTTATTTCCCCATTCTTCTTTCGGACCGGGACTAGGTTTGCCACCCATTCAGAGTATCTCAAGGGCACAATTATTTTGGCCTTCAGCAGCTTCTTAATTTCTTTCTCAATAGAGGGAAGCAGCAGAGGGTTTATCTGTCTAAGCTTCTGCTTATAAGGTTTTTCATTTTCCCTCAGAGGAATTTTATGTTGCATAATACTAATATCAAAAGTTTTTAGGTCCTGATAGGACCATGCAAACACATCCTTGTATGAATGAAATAATTTCAGGTATTTCTGCTTGTATTCTTCTGGGACCTTCTTAGATAATTTGACAATTTTGGGCTCAACATTAGTACCCAGGTTTAGATCATCTACCTAATTTTCTTCTACCATTTTACTAGGCTGCAATGGGACATCATTCTTGTCAAATAACCTTTCTAGAGGCATCAAACCTCTAGGGATGATATTTCCCTTCAGCTGCAACACTTTACTTCCTTCCATTTTCTTCTCCCATTTATTTTCTGAAATATCTTCAGCCTCCTCTTCTTCACAATCATCAATCTCCATATTAGAGAATTCTCCCATTGTTTCCAAGAATTTCTTCATCTTTTCATCATCCTCAAATACCTGCCAATGCTTGATATTATCTGGGCTCGATGGTCTATAACGTACCTCGAATTCATACCTCAAGAGAGGGTTCTGGGGAGGACGGAATGTACTAGCAGCCACAGCAAGTGAATCTGCCATTCTATTCTACTCCCGGGTCATAAATTGGATATTAAATGCTGAGAAGAAATTCTCTACCATGTCCCAGACTTCATTCCTGTAAGCCCTCAACCGAGGATGTTTGGTTTGACATTGATTCCTGACCTGTCTGACCACCAGCTCAGAGTCTCCCAGAACTTTTAAACATTGTATGCCCATGTTCCTGGCTGTCTGTAATCCCAATAACAGTAATTCATATTCAACTACATTATTAGTAGCTTCATATTCCAATTTAAAAGACAGTGGGATCCATTTGCCTGTAGGAGAAATTAATAATACGCCAGCTCCGTTTGCTTCTCTTGAATTTGCTCCATCAAAATGTAAAGTCTAGATTCCTGCTTCATGGTTCTCTGAAGGCTGCTCAGTCTTGATCTGGCAGAAGGATGGTTCATGAGCATAGTCTTGATCTTCTTCCAGCATTAAGCATGAAAAATTTCCTTCTTGACTATAGATTAGTGAGTTCTCAGAAATGTCAGCTTTAGACACCATCTTGACAAATCTGGTTTCTCTATATAACCTCTTCTCCTGGCCACCAAAAATTGGAATAGTGGCATATGTTAAGTCTAATTTGAGTGACCCACCAATTTTCGTTCCCCAGGACCTTGACAACAGCATGCCAAAGCGAGTCGGGATGTCAGCCACCACAATGTCCATTACTACACTTTTTGCTGGAATTTGGGCCAAATTGACCACTAAATCTTTAATCATCCCTAAGAATTTAACTCTTTTGGAGTCAAATGAATATAGGTCTTTGTATGGGCGTGTGATTTGTAGTCCTAGTTGTTCCATGACTGATAGAGGCATAAGATTATGGGAGGCTCCAAAATCTAACATACAATTATGTAGCAGCAGGTCATGAATCACTAAAGACACATAGAAGGGAGGAGTAGATGGATCTATCTCCTTGACATGTGGGCCAAAGACTACCATGGGTCTTTCTTCTTAGAGGTTGAGACTATCTGGAATGACTAGTGCTTCAGGAGGGAACAATAAAGAAGTGACTTGAGATTGATATACAGGTTGTTTCAACAGTTCAGTCAGGGGAACTGGGATTTTGACTTTCTCAAGCTCCTTTTGCAAACTAAAAGCAGGGGTGGACTTTTCTATTACAACTTATTTTGACATTGGATTAACATTAGGAGGGTTTACTACTTTTGAAGAAGAAGGAATTTGATCATTAGACTGCAAAGGTTTGTTCAGAGGACTCTTACCTTTGTCTGTAACTTTCTGCACTGTTGTTTCCTTTTGAGCAAGTGCTTCCTTCTAGAGAGGCTCTTCTTCTTGATCCTGAGTTCGATTCCTTTTCCGAGAAGATCTGAGATCGTATCTTCTATTGAAATTTGCTTGCATAAAATCAGCAAATTGTTTACAGTAATAATCAGCCTTTGAGTCTTCTATGTCTTTAGCAATGGGCATTCTACTTCGTGCAATGGGCATTCTACTTCATCATTGTTTGAGAAAGCAAGGTTTGCATCTTGCAGTTCATAGGTAGCATCTTCAGTGGAGTCATCTACTGGGCCTTCCAGGTACAATGGGTGTGGTACCTGATCATGCTGCTCTCTTGCTTCTCTTGGCAGTATTTGCAGGGGTGGCTTTCTATACTGAGGATTGTAACCCCTGTTTGGAGCATTCTGGAAGTTCTTGGAGGCTGAGTTCTTGGTCTCCAATTCAAGCTTGACCAATTTATTAGAAATATTCTTAATCATTTTTCTCATCTCTTCAATTCTATCTGGATCCTTATCCTGATTAGAAGTAGATACTTCCTCTTTACCCCTTCTTCTGGTATCTTGTTCAGCTTTCCCTTTTAATTTTCCAGTGGAAGAAAAATTTGCTTCCAACTCAAGAGCATATGAATGAGCATCATCGAGGGTGTCAGGCTTCCTTTCCCTGAGAGAGAAACCAAAATCTGAGTCAAAGGCTGCTATGAAAACAACTTTGGCAGCATTTTGATGCGACTTCATATCGGCAGGAAGATTTAGGTATAACTTGTTAAATATTTTGATAAATTCTGACACCCCTTCATTATGTTTCTTCTTGAGTGTATTGAACTCAGTAAGACAGTGTCCATGATCTTTCTTTTCTCCCCATTGTCCATATCGTCCCAAGTGGTTACAGAACGGTTTCCTAATGTTTTGAACCATTTTCTGGCTTCACCGTCCAAATATTGCACAAATAATCTTAAGACTACATCCAAATGTTCTACATTAAAGTTCTCTGCAAAAGAGAAAAATGTCTCAAGATTTTTTTGAGCATCAATTTCATTTTCCCCAGTGAATCTGGGAAAGATCTTCAAATAATCCTGTGGCATATCATTCAGCGCTTGAGGCAATGCCAGGGGAGCATATTTTTTTAACAAAAAAGCTGGAACATTAGCCATTGGAGGAGGTGGGGGTTGTGCAGCAATCTGGTGTACAAACAGAGGGAGAGGAGGAGGTGGAAGTGGAGTATGAATAACAATAGGAATATATTGTACAGCAGTCTGAGGCGTAGATGGGAACAGTTCAGGGTTAACGGCAGCTACTTCGGTGACTTCTTTAACCTCTTCGACCTCAGGAGTGGGGTGAAGATGAGCTTTAATTCTAGCACTTCCCCTGGGTGGGCTATCTGAGTAATATTCTGTGTCTCCGATAGTGGAGTTGAGATTTTCTTCTAGAACTTCTTGAGAAGAAGAAGATGGGTAATCTTCTATGGAAAATTCAGGGATTTTAGCACGGACTGATTTCTTTTCTTTCCAACTTCTTCTATGTATAATATTCTCAGGGTTAGACACTGAAGGTGTCTTTGTCTGTGATGTGTCTGACCTCAAATGTGGCTTACGAGGAGCCAGGACTACAAATAAATTTATCAAATAAACAACAGTGGAGTCACCAAGGTGAGAGATATGCAACTCTTCAACTCTTTATGCTCACCTGATTAGAGAGTGAATATGATTTGTCGAGGCCCAGGGATAATGATTTTCTTAACTTCGATCCCCGGCAACGGCGCCAGAAAGATGATGTCGACAAATGTTGTCGTCCCTAGAGACAGCCTAGAGTTGCCATAGACCAGTGCCTAGGACATCTTATCATAG
This sequence comes from Pinus albicaulis, assembly GCA_034641835.2. Lineage (NCBI taxonomy): Eukaryota > Viridiplantae > Streptophyta > Pinopsida > Pinales > Pinaceae > Pinus > Pinus albicaulis. The sequence continues at coordinate 1,346,739,916 of CM076577.1, read as the reverse complement.
CAAGGAGTATAAAATAAAACTTGGGTGTCAATCCAAAGGCTCTCCTACTATCTCTTGTAAACAAGGAAATTTATTTAAATGGGACTAGAACTTACAGAAACTGCCACAAGGAAAGCAATGTTGCAGAGACAAGATGCAAAGCTCCAACACAAAAGCATCATACAGTTAAGAGACAATTTACTGTAAAGAGGGCCGATTCAAATAATATGCCACAAAAATCAAATATCAGAAGGTGGATGCAGTGAAAGAAATATAAGAAGATATTAGTTATCTTTGGTCTGATACCCAGATACACAACAGAACCATATATGGGCTTATCAATCTAAGAATCCATATATGACAATGGCATTTTAAAAGCATCCTCCCAAAGCAACTAATATAGTAGAAAGATGGATGAAATGAACATGAAACATTATATCATGCCTGAGCCATATTTAAAGCGCTTAACTGATCCAAGTATGGGTATCAACTAGGATAAATCCTTACCTAAAATTAGTGAGCCACTCGCATTCCAGTACATGATACAAGAAGAAGGATAAAATGAAATGTTATATTAAACACAGTAGAGAAGATTACATACTGTGGAATATCAAAGACCAGAATCCTCTAAAACATAACCTCCTCAATTAAACCCTAATGCGCACCGAGCCTTCATACAAGAGTTTTTACAAGATGTAAAGAAATAACACCACAATTCTCTCGATAAAATCGAACCTCTACAAATGTTTTCTTTCTTTCATTGCTTTTGTAGGAGAACAAGAAAAGAAACTACTAAAATAGTTGGTGAAACAATTAATTGTTTCATTGAAGCAAAATGGCTAAAACATTCAGACCATTACTCATTTGATGGCCATGAAATGTTGGAATGTGACGGACAATCCGCTATGTAAATAAATGCACCGAGAGAAAATCTCTCTTCAGAACTCAAGATAGAGATACATCCACTAATTTTCTCGTCCTTTTCTCAAGAAACATCTACTAAATAAAGCAAACTCTGGAGGTATTGGTGGGGGTCAAAAACAGTCTACTTTCCAAACCTTGAATTGGAATTTAAATTATTTAATACCGGACACTGCATTCCTTGATCTTCTACTGATCCTCTTTGCCTCATCATAAATACTTTCATCTACAAAAATCTGCCTTTTGAATTACTTTGAAGGGTTTGACAGATTGTATCCTTGCCTCTTAAATAACAGTCATGTCGCAACAGCCTCCTAAGCTTTTCTTCATAAATTTGCCTTTGAAAAATCGTCCTTGGAAGAGGCCTCGGCTTTTGTAATGGGGGCTGCAAATTATGATAGCTCTCCATAGCCATAAACCTGCAAAACCTACAAACACGTTAAAGAAAACTAGACACAGGGATGGTGAATGTGGCGGCGATCATATAAATGGTTGTGCAGTCAAGGCGGAATGATGAAACGACGCAGGGTGGCAATGAAGAATACAGTGGAATGAAAATGGATGAACGGGGAAGAAGTTCATAACATGAACACTGAAATATGACACGTAAACGGAACATATGAATGGTGTAGGAGGAACACGGCGCACACATGGAAATTATGACGTGGGGATGGACTAGGTCAACGGCTGGGCAAACAAACGATCTAAGCCTCACGATCCTTAAACGAGATCAACGGTTTAAACTATGTCAGACGGTGATTTGATGGTGGGCCACGGGTGTTATAAACTTGGCTTAAAACACATGCAGCTTCGAAGAGTGGTCACCGTCGGATGAAGGCCTCAGGCTCTGACGGTTCACGTTAATTTCGCTGCGCGTCCTGGATCGAGCGTTAACGCGCGGGAGAGGGCGGTATTGAGGCCGTACTCGGGGACACTTGGAAAATTCTGAATGGAATCGCTGCGTTTTGAGGAATACCGCCTGCCCAGCAAAGGTGGTGCGGAAAAATCGGGCCGGTTTTAGAGCAGTTTTAGAGCAGTGGTTGCGGGGCGGAGGTCCACAAAGGTGATGAGCTGTGGTGCGTTGATTTGCGATTGATCGGACGGCTCAGAGTGCGCTAGGTGGCCATAGACGGTAAGCGCTTTTTGGTCTGGCACATGGTCTAGCGCCTGGGTTACATGAGCAATCAGCTAAAGGGGGGTTGGAACCGAAAGTGCTGGGCCTTTAATATTTTCATTTTTGGCCTTTTTATAATGAGATTTGACTCTGAAGGTGGGGAACGACATATGAGAAAGATTTTATTAAACCCTGAGAGGGGATTTAATATGTTAAAGCGGGGGTTATCGGCCGAGAATCATAATGGGGGATGAAATGATCAACACCACATATACCTTTTCCATTAAAACTCCATTTAAAAATGCGGATTTTACATCCATCTGGTATACTTTCCATTTTTTTTGTGTTGCTATGGAAAACACTGCTCTTACTTTCTCCATTCTTGCAACTGGGGCAAAAGTTTCCTCATAGTCTCTTCCATGTTGTTGCTTATATCCCTTGACAACAAGTCTGCCCTTGTGTCTTTCTGTCTTTCCTTTAGAATTAATCTTGGTCTTGTAGACCCATTTAACTCCAATGACTTCTTTACCTTCTGGGAGATCAACCAACTCCCATGTTTTGTTCTTCTCTATGGCATTAATTTCATCATCCATAGCTTCTATCCATTTTATATCTTTAATATCATCTTCAAAATTAATAGGATCATCAACTTGACAATACAAAGAAAATAAGGAATTCATACCTTCATTTGCCACTTCCTGCTCATAAATCTCATTAATACTTCTGAACTTTGTTCCTCTTTCATTTGGTGTAGCCATGCTTGAAGAAGCACTTGAATCTGCTCCATGTGGTGTTCTTGGAGATGCACTCTCGTTTCTTCTCAAGGGTGTTCTCGCTGTTGCTTGAGGTGTCCCTTGCTGTCCTTGTGTTGGTGGAGGTTGTGCTACCGATGAGTTGTTAATTTCAACCACATCTTCATCATGAGATAAACAGCGTTTAACATTAACTGTTTTCTCAATGTTTCCATCCCATACTTCCTCTTCAATGAACTGCACATCTCTGCTTATCACAAACTTATTTGTGGATGGGTTATACAATATGTATCCTTTGGAATCTTCACAATATCCAAGGAAAATACACTTCTCCCCCTTACTATCTAACTTATTTCTCAACTTATCTGGAATGTGTGCATAAGCCACACATCCAAAAATTCTCATGTGGGTGACTCCCTGTTTTCTGCCACTCCACGCTTCTTCTGGAACTTTGTTCATCACAGTTTTTGTAGGGCATCTATTTAAAATATACACAACACAATTTGCTGCTTCTGCCCAGTACTCATTCGGCAAGTTTTTTGCTTTTAGCATACTTCTTACCATTTCCATTATGGTTCAATTCTTCCTTTCAGCAACTCCATTCTGTTGCGGTGTGTACCTTGTGGTAAACTGCTTGTGTATGCCGTTCTCTCTGCAGAAACGCAGAAATTCCTTTGAGATATATTCTCCTCCTCTATCGGTTCTGAGAACTTTGATATACAACCCGCTCTGTTTCTCTACAAGAGCTTTAAAATGGAAAAATTTCTGAAAGACTTCACTCTTATATTTTAAGAAATAAACCCACGCTTTTCTTGTGAAATCATCTATGAAGGTCAGCATGTAATTGTTGCCTGAAACTGATGTTGTTTGCATTGGCCCACATAAATCTGAGTGAATTATCTCTAAGGGTGCTTTCGCCCTTATGCTTTTCCCTGATGGAAAATTTTCTCTGTGTTGCTTTCCCAAGATGCAGCCTTCGCATAGGCTGTCAGGCTTCTCAATCAATGGTAAATCTCTTACCATTCATTTTCTGTGCAACAAATTTAAACCTCCGAAATTGAGATGTCCAAATCTCAGGTGCCATAACCAGTTTTCATCTTTCTCTTCCTTCTAAAAAAATTCTTGTGTTATAGCTGCTACACTCTTCCCTTTTCCTTTCAACTCAGTGTTGAGCTTGAGCAGAAACATTATACTGCTGGTCATTTGTATTTCAGCAATGATTTTCTTGCTTAGAGGTATATCCTTTATTGTGCACACATCATCCTTGAAAATTACATTGTAACCTTTGTTTATGAGCTGCCCAACGCTCAAAATATTACCCTTCAAACCAGGAACATAATACACATCTGGAACAAATTTTTGCTCACCATTTCTTGCACGAATACTAACTCTGCCTTTTCCTTTTACATAGATCTTAGTATCTGTTCCTGTGGTTACTTCTGATTTAACTTCTTCATCTAGATTGGTAAACATTGCTCTGTTTCCAGTCATATGATTACTACATCCTGAATCTAAGAACCAAACATCATCTTTTCTATCTTGTGCTACATTACATGCTAACAGCATATTACTTGGGTTCTTTTCTTCTTTTGTTACATTAGCATTATGCTTTTTTTTCATGTCATTTTTCTTCTTCCTACATTCATTTGCATAGTGCCCATATTTCTTGCAATAATGACATTGGACATTGGATTTGTCATACCTTTTTCAATGCGCATGCTGGTGTCCACCTTGCTGGCTGTTGCAATGACCGTGGCTCTGATTTTGACTGTTGCTCCTTCCATGTGAATGTAAAGGGCTATCCCTTCCACCTCTGTTTTGGCTTCTGCCTCTTCTTCTTCCTCTGCCTTGACCTCTTCCTCTTCCTGAAGGCATATGGGTCTTGAAGGCGTGCTCTAAAGATGGATTCACTGTTCTTTCCAATCTCTGTTCATGGGTCATCAATGAAGCATGAAGTTCATCCACTGTGAACTTTGAGAGATCCTTGGTCTCTTCTATGGTGGTAACTATAACATCAAACCTTGAGGGTAAGCTCCTCAAAAGTTTCTCCACAATCCTCTTGTCTTCAAGAGTTTCTCCAAGGGACCTTATCTGATTTACAATCCCAATCACATGTGTAAAAAATGAGTCTATACTATCTGACTCTTTCATGCAGAGAGTTTCAAAATCTCTCCTCAGCAACTGTAGTTTTGTTGTCTTCACTTTCTCCATACCTTGGTATGCTATTTTGAGAGTACCCATGCATCCTTGGATCTCTTAGCTGCCGCTATCCTCGGAAACACACTCTCATTTACTGCGTGATACAAATAGTAGAGGGATTTAGAGTCCTTCTTTCTATTGCTCTTCAATATATTCTTCTCTGCTTGAGTTAAGGCATTAAAAGCCTGCTCATCAGCTGGTTCATCAAAACCATCTTCTACAAATTCCCATGAGTCTTGTGAGACAAACAGGGCTCTCATGGTAATGGCCCAACAATCATATTTCTTTCCATTAAATTGTGGAAGCTGAGCATTTCCAATACTCATACCAGTGCTTGGTCCAGCCATTACTTTTAAACTGAACTATGAACTTAGACAACCTGTCTTTCCTTTTCTGAAAGAACAAACTCTTTTAAACAAAAAACAACAACTATGATTTCTTTGAGAAATACCTGAATTTTATCTTCTACCGAGCTTTCACGATGCTGGAGAAAAGCTACAACAATTCTTCTTCTTCTTTCAGCTTCTTTGACCTTCAAAGAGCCTGAACTAGCTCTGATACCATGTTGGAATTTCTGATAATTCCAAAACAATATGGAGAGAATAATACTCCCCTTCTAACATAGAGAATAAATGACAGAGATTTGCATAATAAAACTTTTATTTCTATTTCATTAACAGAACTAAAAACTATTACAAAATGTCTTCCTCAGTGGAAGGATTCACAAAATATGATCAAGACTGCGACAGACGCAGTGGTCTCAAAAAACTTCTCTCTGTCTCTCAAAACAAAATAAAACACTCTGTTTCAAATAACGCACCGTTGTACAAAAAAAACTGTTCTGTGTGAGAACGAAAAACATTACATTACATTACTGTTTGCCTCGCAGGCTTTTTGACTTTTATATGTCGTGCATATTAAATAAAATTAAAACAAAACTATAACTGCATCGGGTCCGGTCTTAAACAAAAAAAAACTGATCAATCAAAAGCTCCGATCTCCGATTGAGAGTCGGATGCGATAAGCCAATATGAAATCCGCTGCATAACCCCATCGGGTTCAGACTTCAACACATAACTCGTGACCCTTTTAAAATTCTGATTGCGATTGTTATCCGGATGCGATGACCAAACTTAAATCTGCTGCATAATTCCATCGGGTCCAGGCTTTAAATAATAACATACGACCATTCTTTACAAATACTTATAGAAATTATACTTTTTTATTGTTTTATATAAAAGTTACTAATTTACAACTAATTTATTATTTTATAATTTTTCAGCCTTAAGAACAAAACTATCATTTTTATTGTTCAAAAATTGTATAACTTTTGAATTCATATTTGTTGATGTTTCTCTTAAAAGACTTAGCTTTCCTGAGCATGACTGCACAGTTTTGACTAACGATATCTTTAGTAGCGTCAGAAAAATCCCTAATCCTGAACTCAATGTCACAAATGATACCTTGCACAAGATTTTTTTTAAGGAGTGAGGGCAAAACTTAAACCTTTCTCCAAGAGATTAAAAACCAATCGGTCACAGGAGAAATTGAAAAGATTAACATTAATGTCATGGTTCAAACCTTCTCCAAGAGATTAAAAACCGATCGATCACAAGAGAAATTGAAAAGATTAACATTAATGTCATGGTTCAAACCCACAATAATGTTGTTGTTATTATACTACTACTTATTATTATTATTAATATGATTAATATTATTATCACAATCTATATTATTATTATTATGAAGACATTTAACAATTTTTCCATTTGATTCAAGACGATAAGAATATTGTTTAATTTCGTAGACGTTAAGGGGCTGATAAATCCTTTCAAAGGAAGATGCAGAATAAGAAATAATTGCCATGCCGACGCTGGAAGAGGGGCTTGGATGAGAACTAGGGAACCAGCAATGTTTTTATAATGGCAATGTGATTGTTGTATTTATTAATTTTTGGTTTACTTTCATTCTGAAAGCAATCAGATGATATATAGAATAAGCACTTATAAAATATATCTATTGGTTTAATTTTTGAGACAAGCATATAACCAAGAGCAACCAAGTAACTTCCATGTCCTCAACAAATAAATTCTCAATTAACAATATGAATGTGTCATTACAAAATGACAAAATAATAAAACGAATATCTCAATCCAAGTAAGTTAATTTTAAAAAGATACAATAAAACCATAACTCGTTAGTACAGTGAACCATATTATAATCTCCAATTCGGCCACACGGGCCGCATAAAAAGCACAGAATGATATGATTAAGAGAGAAGCTTCATATTATAATCTCGAATTCTGCCACACAGACCGCATAAAAAGCAGAGTGATATGATTAAGAGAGAAGCTTTCTTGACCAGAGATGACCGACTTTCCATTCCCAATTCCCCCACCTGGCCCGAACTCCAGCCAAAAAGGCATTGAGCAGGAAGGCGGAAGAATATGTCAGAGGGGCCCACGTGGGAGGAGTTCCTCCATAAAATTCTGTCTCACCACCGCTAAAAGCTACAATTCCAAAAACATTTTCCCAAACACCACTATCAAGAAGAGCACTGCCTATTAACCACTTCAACAAAACCAGTGTTTGTAAACCACTATATATCCACTTACCAAAAGCCTTTATGCCCACAGTTCCTGCCACTATACTGCAGGATAAGAGGCATACTATCTCCAAATATATCATTGTGAACAACAGAAGTACATAGCAGGTGTTCACCAAAAAACACGGTATGCAGTATGGACAGAAGAATGCTATCACACCAACAAAACAATCTGCCAAATATTCTGTCGAACGGGAAGACATCGCAGCCCAGCACATTGCGAAGTCCATGGCCAAAGCAATACCAATGGCTGCAATTATCACTGCAACTATGGCCATAGAGGGCGGGGGAGAAGTATCATCCCCATCGTCAAATGCAATGAGCACAGCCCAAACAATAGAGCAACCCATGTTGACACAACCCACTGCAATAGCTATGGTTCTGATGCTCAGAACATTACCTCTAAAGGTTAGCAATTGGCAGGTGCTATCGCCATCACACCTCACCAAAGCTTTGGTTAGAAATGCATTGGCCGCGAATCCAGTTCCCTTGCTGTCCACGATGTAATCTCGTATCGCCCTCCTGGCGACCAGAGAGCTAGACAAGCCATCTACGGTGAAAAAAACAGTGAGCACAATGTTGATCAATGCTTCTGATAACCTTGGTAGTAAGAAGGAGGCAATGTTGTATTCTACTTTTCCCTCTTCGACTCCTGTACCTCCAGCCAAGTAGCTTTCCAGTGCTTCCGAAGCCATGACTCTAACTCCTCTGCCTTCCACATCTTTAGATCTGAATGATCTTATCAGGAGCTCTGCCCAGTGATCATGGCGGGAATCTTTCAATGGAATACAAACGCAAATATTCCCCCCTGCACGGTTGGATATTCCAGCATCGATGTCCTCCAGAATTTTACATACCACATGGGGTTTTGCAGGGGATTGCACTATGGAGTTACCTTCTCTCAATCTATCCCCTTCTTCAGCATACAACAGGCCGTTGTTGCACCCATGGCAGCCATTTTCGAGGCAGGTCAGACATGGGAGTAAGCACATGAAATCAGACAATTGCTTCAGTGTTCCAGGTATCCGACGAGCAAGCATGACTGTGATTTCTTCGCCGGTCCAAAATAAAATGCACTTGCAGTTGCAATCACATGCCTCTATAGTGACTACAGCATCTCCTAAAGGTAGGAATTCCAGTAGCACAGAGTCCACAATATGGGTATTGCATTGCGTGAACTGCCTGATAGAAGAATTGGGCTTGCCATTTGATAGCATTACAACAGAAGCTTTTGATAAGTAAACATATTCACCTGTACGTTTATTCCTCTCACGCTGGCATGTGGTGAGTCCATTCCCACGATTTATGCTCCTGAGTTTGCGACCTCTAAGAATGGCTAGGACATCCCTGGCACCGATTTCCAGATCGAGCCTTCCTCTGATGAGACTTGTAACAAACACCGCTAAATTACCTACGCATGTAATAGCTAGAGAAGAAGGAAAATTAAGATCCAGTTAAACCTTCACTAATGTCAAATTGTGCTAAGCAAACACTTACAGACCATGCCAACCAGCAAAACAACTGTATCATCAACAATTGCACGATGCCTCGGATTCCTCGCCAGTTGTTGAATAACCCCATTTTTAAAAACAATGAAAGCGAAGCCCAACCAACCAACGTGCTATAAACAAAGGCTCTTATACCTCCTCTCGACCAATTTTCTGCGGCAAACATGGACACAACAATATTGTGCCTGCAAATATTTATATAGCACATTTCATATCATTTGGCTTAACATTTCACATCGTTTTAGCATCTAATTCTATTCAATTCCCTTTCCTTTACGCCATCCCATTCTTTTCTTTCATTTTCGTTTTCTTTATTTTTCTGAACCATATGCTTCTTGGATTCGAAAGAAAGCGGTTTCAATAATGTTTATGCCCAACTAGTTCCATTCCCCTCTCTTTACCTTTATTTTCATATTTTATTCTTTACCTCAATAATGTTTCTGCCCAACTAGTTCCAAACCCGTCTTTACTTTTATTTTCATCTTTTATTCTTTACCTCAATAATGTTTCTGCCCAACTAATTCCATTCACGTCTTTACTTTTATTTTCATCTTTTATTCTTTACCTCAAAATTTGTCAACATGTAATTTTATTCATTTATTTTTATGTTAAGTTCACTCTATTCATTGTTTTTTCCTAATTATTTATTTCCCTTATTTTAATCTATCAGGACTAAAAATAAACATCTATAGATTTTTACTCAATTATTTTTATATTAAATTCATTTTATTAATCTTTTTTCTATTTTTTTCTTATTTTAATCTATCATCACTAAAAATAAAACTCTAGCGGGGAACATTCCATTTTACTTTTTTACTTAATTTTATTTTTGTTGTTTTTACACAGCTTAACAATAAAGTTTTAAAATATTTAATTTCATATTTTTAACTTATTTTTTTATTTTAGTTTGCTTTAAATATATATTTTCAATAATTTATTTTTCTTTAAATTTTATCATATTAATTTAAATAAATAAATTTAAATTTTATGATTATAATTTAATACAACTATTGGTTAGGAATACTCACATATTGGGATTCAAAATAATTATATGAATTCGGTAGAGGTACTCCAAAACTTTGTGATTCAAAATGATAATGTTTTTGAATTTGATTGAAGTATGATTTTCTTTGCTCAATATAGTAACATTTTTTCTTTACTTTTGACTAATTATTTTAATTATATAGTGGTTCTAATGGTTAAGAGTATTTGTTTCCTCTTAAGAGATCACAGGCTCAAAACCAGATGGGGGTAGAGTATGTATGCCTTCATATACTTTGCAGTCAAATCACTGCACAGAAGTGGGTCTGATATACCAATTTGGTGTCTAGCTTGGTCGTGACCTTCAAATTAGATAATAATAATAATAATAATAATATATGATTTTAAGTGACACTTAACGGTGGGCAAAGAAGAAGAAGCTTTTAGCTGATAGGGCGAGAAGGAGCGGTGTTTTCATGGTCTTTTTGCATGACGAGTAGAGGAATAGTTGTGACCAAGACAATTATGGAGCTCTCAACTTGGGTCCTAATATTGTTGAATCAAAGGGGCAGACTGCCATAGTTTTGGCATTTTTTTATTCCAGATGCACAACATTGTGATTGGGTAAGCTCGAATAGCGTGCCAACAAAGAGATTGTGGTACTATCCAAGCAGGCGTCCTAACCTCAATTTGATGCAACAACAAAGGGACTGCTTAAGGAGGGGAGTGGGACCCCGAGGCTAGGCAGAGGGACATGGAGAAAAACAAGATCTTTGAGAAGTTGTTGAGTATAAATGCAAGCCATCTCATAGAAGAGTGGGATTACCTCCACGATTTGACTCTTTACAAGCCCAAATTCACCTGTTCACAGTTTTTGTAGAGTAACTAACTAGAGACCGTCATGATGATAGGAGCAAGATAATAACATTCATGAGTGATCTTGATGCAGGAGCTGTTGGGGTTCCAGTGTTTTGTCCAGATTGGCAAGACCAAAAGACCAGACAACATCAAACCACTTTGGGATCCTAGGATCTAGCCCTCCTGGATCCAGAGGGAGATCTCTCTATAAATGCAAAGAACGATATATCCTTAAGGCTCAATTTGAGGTATTAGGCTAGATATGAAGCACAGGGGTTGTTCGAATTGTGATTGTTTGGTTGGAGATCATTAACTGAGAAGGTTATGGAAGTAAAGAAGGAATTGAATAGAAGGATGTTTCAGCAAGGGAAGATAGGACAAAAGAAATTCAATCCATTGGGCTATGGAGTCATGAAAGGGGATTACTTGCATAACAACTATCCAAGGGTTTCCATAGGGCAAGTCATCTATACTAAAGGATCTTTTTAGATAGATGGTGGAATGGAACATTAAGAATGGGTGAAAGAAAGAGACCAAAGTATAGTCTAAGATCATGTCAGAGGTCATTTAACTCCAAGCCTGCTTTTGACATACTTCAAAGGAAACTCTCATAAAAGACACAAAGGGTAGCTTAAGATCAGGTCAGATGTCATTTAACTCTAGACCTGCTTCAGCATACTCTCAAAGAGAAACAATCCAACAGTCCTCATAACCACTTTCAGAGTAGTAGAAAACATTTAAGATGAAACACAGAGTAAGGCCTAAGATCAGAGAGGGAATTTTATCCTTCAATGCTTTTGACACTCACTCAAAGGGATCTAAGAAACTAAATCCAAATTCAGACATCAGTAAGCATGGACCAGCCAACTACTAAACTAGTTAAACTATGATGAAATAGCTCTTAGATACACAATTTAGCAAAAAACATCAAAGATAAAGATTTACAGTGAGATTTAGGGTACTTCTAGCAGTATATCCTAATCTATGCTTGCTATTATTTATCAAAGAAATATGGACAGTATGTAAAAACATGAAAGGAAACAATTATAGTGAGAATACATCACCAGTAATATAGACCAGGATCCTGTGAATCTGCTTGATTAATTGATGTGCAAAACCAGTCACATACTTTGAGCTCAATGGCCTTTTACAATACAGACTTCTCTTCCCAGCCTACTATATTACAGACTACTCAACTACTTTCCCTCAATAAAAGTTCTAACAACTAATAGAATCCCAACCAACAACAACAATGAATTTTTGTTGATTATTTATAGGTGAATGAGGAAGTGAAGTAGTATAAGAGATAGTTGGTCCAATTAAATGAAGAACTTAATGTTTCTCGACCTCTAGGAGGTTTGATGGATAAGAAATGACATGCTCCATGCTTCATTAAATGGCCCTTTACTTGTATTTGTACTCTGGCTGTCTGTTCTGACCTTTGAAGTAAGTAAGGTGGATAGAAAATATGCAGTTTCCCATACTTCCATAACTGTTGTTTCTACTTTTGAAGCTTAATGGACGAAAAGATCAACTTCTAGGTTGTTTTTATCTTTAAAATAACCTTGTTGACAGTTTGAAATAACTGTTCAGCTATCTTTAGGAAAATATCCTCTGCTCTGTCAATAAATAGGCCTTCTTTGATTTCTGTGAGGCTGCAGGTGTCCTTTGGTAGCTGGAGAGGGTTGGCTTTTGGTGCTGGAGAGGGTTAAATTGGCCTCTGCTGTGGCAGTGGAGTCTTCTTGGACTGATAAATTTCTTTGTCTTCATCCTAAAACACCTTTAATTTACTTTGATTCTGTGTTTTAGGCTGAATTAGGCCTTGGTCTTCAAGCTGTGTTTCTGTCCTTTAAACACTAGATTATAGCATTAATTTTCAATAAAAGGCTTTTTAATCCCTTTTCTCTGCCACTGATACACTTTGTTGCTGCTTTTAACTTGTTCTGGTGCATATACCAGTCTTGGAGGTGCAGGAGCATTTTAATCAGGATTAATAACGTTGTTTATTAATTAAAACATGCTCAGAACCTATTTAGTGGCGTATTTCCCTGTACCTTTGGCTCTGAAAGAATTTTCCATTCCTTCATGTCACCATTGACAGTGACTGTGAAACAGAGTGAGTTTAACACCTGTAACCCTGCACAATACAATAAAAAAGTTATGAAATCCAGAGGGAGTAGAGGAGGATTGCTCTGGAGGGCCAAATGGATGGTGGCGCTTTGCAAGGAGAATGGTGGATGCAGGCAAAAAATGGAGGAAAAACACAGCAAAATGATGAAAAACAAAGCTAATGAAGGTCTATGGTGAGGATGATTTTGGGCCGTTAGATCAGATATGACCACGGCAATCGATGGTCGAGAATCATTAATGAAATCATTAGGTGGATGGACGAAGGAATGATGGACGGAGGGTGATATTGTATTGTGGCCGTCGGATAAAGAAGACGGACTATGGAGATTGGTGGAGAAATTTATTCAAGGCAAGAGTAAATGGAAAGTGAGCGGGGTAAGGTTGAATCTGGGTCGTTAGATCATATCAATAGACGGCTGCGATAGAATGAGAAAATACACTATGGGGGATGGTGGTAAGCGGAAACCGGCAGCAGTTTTTGCGCAGGGTTGGAGGCAGTAACCAGTTTTAACAAAAATCACGTGATTCCCCTCATTGCGTGACGCGTGGAAAAATAATACCGCCTATATTGCGTAGATTTTGAATGTTAACGTCCAGACACAAAAATCGCGTGACATGCCTCCTGGCCGTCGGATGTGGCGCGAGGAGACCCTACGGTGGAAAAGGCAGCGCGATGTGGGAAGATGCATGAGCGGAAGTGGGTCATCGGGTTCACTGTGGACCGTAGGATCGGCGATGGATGGACGGTTGAGGTTAGAAGATGGGGCACAGTGTTTCGGAAAATGGAATGATGGGTATGCAAAATAAAGCGCCCGATCATCATTGATTTCCGGAGATCAACGACTCTCGTTGATTTGAATCCCAATGTCGGAAGATGATAAAACGAAGGGAAAAAAGAGTTGTGATGTGGTTTTTATAGCCTTTGAGTGCCTGATCAGAGTTTTAGGTTATATGGAGGGGGTGTTAGGAGAATAAGCCCTTGGGGGCTTAACTCTTTAACTAAGTGGAGAATTGTAGTTTTTATGCTTTTCAAAGGATTTTTTGGAGTTTTCAGCGGAGGTTAGTGCTTCTTAAGTGCCCAGTTGTAGGGCCGAGGTTGTATGGAGGAGGCTGCAGCATATAAGCCCTCAAGGGCTATAAGACTGATATAATGTAAAATAGGGTATTTTAGGCCTAAATAATGCTTTTTTAGGCCAAATAGGGGGTTCTGGTAAAGGGAAAAAGGGATTTTTAAACCAGACAGAGGGGGCTATATGAGGCTTAAAAAGGATTTTAGAATGAAATGGAGGGTTAGTGAGGGGATTTTGTGAGATCTGAAAGGGACCAAAGTGATGAAAAATGGAGGCCTTTTGAAGCTTTTACAAACAATGAGGCTTTTTGATGGATATAGCATTGAGGATTGCTTCAGAGGAAAAAACACATGAAGGCTTTCAAGAGTGATAGGTTTTCAAGGAAAATTTTCCTCTTGAAGACTTAGAAACCATTTAGCCACCTGTTTGCTATGCCAAAAATTTATAGGTGGCTAACAGGAGCATCAGAGCACCTTAATTAAAATCCAATTCAATATTGTGAAAGCTGAGACGTGGAAAATCATTTGCAAATGGGGGAAAAATTCCGTTAAACAGAGCTGAAATGATGGAAGATATATGTCTCTAGAACAATTGAATCAAACATAGAGATTTAGGGGTTTAGTTCAGTGATTGTGGGAGAAGAACTCGTGGATCTTAGATGGTCAACTCGATTGCAATTTCTTTATAAATGTGAGTCTGTATGTCCAGATAGAGAGGGGCAGAGAATGTAGTGTAGCCTAAGGGTGAAAGTATGATTCAGGCCGTAATGGCCTTAGCTTGTATTCAAGCTCAGAAAATAATAGAAACTGTATGTTTTTAAGTATCCAAGAATTATTTGAATCTTGTTATATCTGTGTGTTTTATGAATGTTTTGATTCCAGTATTTTGTGTGCATTTTTCTAAGAATCGCAATATTTTATGAGCTAACGAGAAGCTCGACAGAACTATGGTGTTCCATATTATTCAAATAAAATTTTGTTAAGGTTTCAAAGTGGATTGACCAGCAGAGTGAGAGATCTGGATAATGGTGAGAAGTAAGGACTGTCAGATCTGCACAGATCAATGGTGAAGATTAAATCGCAAACAGTGCGATTTCGCACATCGGCAAGTTTAATGTTTAGCATTAATACATCGCGGGTTAAGTTGTTTTTGATGCGATGCGATGCGATCACAGATTGGATAGGATAGGGTGAAACCATTATGTTAAGTTATAAAATGTGTGCAATGCCGAAATGTGATAAACCGCAGATGTTGCGATGTTGTGATGTGAAATCGCCATCACAACTTCACATCGGTACCTTTATTTTTTCTAGTGAAAGGTATTTCTTATATGTTGTGACATGTGATGTCATAAAATCTCCAATATGCGATGTATGTATATTGTTGGAAAGCCGAAATTATGGTATGATAAAGTTTTAAAACTCCAATATTGTAATCCACTGTGATTAAAGGGAGTTTATGTGGGTCATAACCCATAGGTCCACGATATTATGTTAAAATGAAGTTTCGTGCTGTGTCAAGTGGTATAAGAGAAGGGAAATATTTCCTGCGAGAAAGAGTTTGCGCGCGAAGGAAGGAGGTATAGTTATGTTGAAGATTGGTGAGTTTGTGGTCTTCATGTTGTTGTGCAGGTAGCAGATGAAGGTGAGAATATTTGCAGCATCCTAGAGCCAGGAGTGCTCAAATCATTCTAGAGACAAGAGAACCAGAGAGATGCTGAAAGACTGAGCTTAGAGGAGAGAAGCTTGGTGAGGTGTCATGTAGCAGGGATGACTTTCTATTGTAGAGGTTTTGTTGTAGCTCACTGAAAGATCACAAGGGAATTGCACAGAGGATGTGGGTAGAATTGCTAAAGAAAGAAAAGAATACCAAGAAGAGGACTTGGTACTGACAGCAAGTAGTAGACTTATTACAGAGATGAAGAAGGCATATGATCAGGAGGTCATAAGAATTTTTGTACCTCGAGAGTCCGATGCAGGAGCATTAGATCACCTTAATTAAAATGCAAATTCAATGCTGTTAAAGATGAGACATGGACAACCGTTTGTAAATGGGGACAAAATTCTGTGAAACAGAGCTGAAATGATGGAAGTGATAAGTATCTAGAAGACTTGGTTTATTGTAACTATCTTCCATGTAATCAAAGAAAGAGATTTAGGGGTTTAGTTGAGCGATTGTGGGAGAAGAAATCGTGGATCTTAGATGATCCACTCACTTGTAATTTCTTTATAAATGTGAGTCTGTATGTCAAGATATACAGGGGCAGAGAATGTAATGTAGCCTGAGGGCGAAAGTATGATTCAAATCATAGTGGCCTTAGCCTATATTTGAGCTCAGAAAATAATAGAAACTGTGTGTTTTTAAGTATCCAGGAATTATCTGAAACTTTTTATATCTGTGTGTTTTATGAATGTTTTGATTCCAGTATTATGTGTGCATTTGTATGAGAATCGCAATAATTTTATGAGCTGACGAGAAGCTCAATAGAACTATGGTGTGCCATATTGTTCGAATAAAATTATTGTCAAGGTTTCGAGTGGATTGACCAGCAAAGTGAGAGATCCAAAAAAGAGTGAGCAGTGAGGACTGTTAGATCTGGCACAGATCAACGGTGAAGATTAAATCGCAAACAATGTGATTTTTGTTGGGTATGTGTTATATTCTTTCCATGACTAATCATGCGGCCATGGTTTTGTGCATGATTTTGCAGATGGTATTGGTGTACGATGGTTTTCGGCCCCTGATATTTTTGTAGATCTAGTCAAGGGAACTATGGTTATGTTCTAATCCAACATTAATGGATTAGGGTTTGTGCATGCTTTGGCATGTAGATATATGTGTTATAACACTAGAAGGAATATAATGAACAATCAAGCTGGTCGTCCCGATTTGGGATCCAGTGGAAAATATCTGTGTTTATCTATTTTATGTTTTATGCTCTCGCTATTGTTTATTTTCTGTTATAATAATCGTGTGTAGATAATTTCTGTTCAGGGTTAAAACCTACAATTTCGCACATCGGAAAGTTTGATGTTTAGCGTTAAGACATCGCGGGGTAAGTTTCTTTTGATGCGATATGATGCGATCACAGATCGCATAGGATAGGGTGAAAGCTTTCTAGCAGGAAAGAGTATAAGGGAAAATACACCCTTAGAGATTGTCCACTCAGATTTGTGTGGACCAATGCAAATGCCATCTTTAGCTGGTAGCCGATATATTTTGAAATTCATATATGATTACACCAAAAAGACATGGGTGTATTTCTTGGAACATAAGAGTGAAGTGTTTGAACAGTTCTGCCACTTCAAAGCTCTTGTTGAGAAGTAGAGTGAGCACTACATCAAAGTGCTAAGAACTGATAGAGGTGGATAATACATCTTGAAAGAGTTCCTACATTTCTGTAAGGAGAATGGTATACATAAGCAGTTTACCACAAGGTACACACCACAGCAAAACAATGTTGCAGAAAGGAAGAATAGGACCATCATGGACATGGTCAGAAGTATGTTGAAGGAAAAACATTTTCCAAATGAGTATTCGGTTGAAGCTGTCAATTGTGCAACGTATATCTTGAATAGATGCCCAACCAAATTTGTTATGAACAGAGTTCTGGAAGAAGTATGGAGTGGAACAAAGCGGTTTGTCACTCACATGAAAGTTTTTGGATGTGTGGCTTATGCACATGTCCTAGATCAATTGAGAAAGAAGCTTGACAGGAAGGGGGAGAATTGTATCTTTGTTGGATATAGTGATGAGTCCAAGGAATACAAATTATACAATCCATCCACCAAGAAAGTATTAATAAGCAGATATGTGAAGTTTATTGAAGAAGAATCTTGGGATGGAAGCTTAGACAAAATAGTGAATATGAAGACATGTGTGTCCCACAAAGAACAAGAGGAAGGGACAATGGCAAATAATCCCTCCTTAGTGGCTCCTCCTCCACCACCATAAGCACAACAAACCACACCACAAGTTGGAAATAGAATAGCCTTGAGAAATCAAGGAAGTGCTTCTTCAAGCACACCATAGGGAACTGAAACTGCCTCGAGTTCAAGTGGAACTCCAAGTACACCAAGAAGACCGAGATTCAAAAATTTGAGTGTGATCTATGAACAAGAAGAGGTAAATTATAATGTCGGTATGAACTCTTTATTTTCTTTGTATTGTCATGTTGATGACCCAATTCATTTTGAAGAAGTTGTAAAAGAAGAAAAATGGATTGAAGCAATGAATGAAGAGATTGGTGCAATAGAAAAGAGTAATACATGGGAGTTAGTGGACCTCCCTAAAGGTAAAGAAGTCATTGGAGTTGGTCTACAAGACCAAGAGAAATGTTGAAGGAAATACTGAAAGGCAGAAAGCAAGTTTTTTGGTCAAAGGCTACAAGTAGCAACAAGGAAGAGATTATGAAGAAACTTTTGCATTGGTTGCAAGGATGGAAATAGTGAGAACAATGTTTTCCATAGCAACACAACATAAATGGAAGGTTTACCAAATGGTTGTGAAATCTCCATTCCTGAATGGAGTATTGAAAGAAGATTTATATGTTGAACAACCTCCAGGCTATGAGATGGAAGGCCAAGAGCACAAAGTATGCAAGTTGAAGAAAGCTCTTTATGGGCTGAAGCAAGCACTAAGAGCATGGTACAGCAAGATAGATGCTTACTTGACTGAAAATGGATTTGAGAAATGTGATGGAGAACCCACACTCTACATAAAATAAAATGATGGTAAGATTCTTATTGTTGTTTTATATGTAGATGATTTAATCTTTATTGGCAATGAAGTTCTCTCATTGCCGATTTTAAATCAGTCATGAAGAGTGAATTTGAAATGAATGATTTTGGTTTTTTGAGATATTTTCTTGGAATAGAAGTAGAGAAAAATGAAAATGGGATTTTTATTTCCAAGCAAAATATTTTGAAGAAGTGTTGAAAAGATTCAACATGCAGAAAAACAAGGCAGTTGTAACTCCAAATGTCATGGGGTTAAAATTGAGCAAAGAAGACAACAGTAATGATTTTGATCCAAGTTTGTATAAGAGCATAGTTGGCAGCCTCATGTATTTGACTGCAACCAGGCCGTATATTATGCATGTTGTAAGTTAAATTTCTAAATTTATAGAAAGGCCAAAGGAGGCACATTGGCAAGTAGCAAAAATAATTCTGAGGTATGTGAAAGGAACAAAGAGGTATGGAATTTTATAAACCACTTCAGAAATTTTTAAATTGATTGGTTACGCTGACAGTGATTGGGCTGGAAGTGTAGATGACAGGAAAAGCACCTCTGGATATGTTTTTCATATGGGATCGGGAGCCATTTAATGGGCTTCTAAGAAATAACCAATCGTGACTTTATCAATAGCAGAGGGAGAGTATGTGGCAGCTACAACAACAACATGTCAAGTAGTATGGATGAGAAGAATGTCGAGAAGTTTGTGTCATGAACAGGTAAAAGACAACAATTTATTATGATAATAGCTCAACAATAGCATTGTCAAAGAATTCAGTGTTTCATAAAATAACGAAACACATTGATGCCAAGTATCACTACATCAGAGAGCTAGTGAAAAATGGGGAAATAATTTTGCAATATTGCAAAACTGAAGAGCAGTTTGCTGATATTTTGACAAAACCATTGGGGCAGAAGAGTTTTAATTATCTCAGATAATGTTTGGGTATGCAAGATAGGAGCAGTTGTAATTAAGGGGGAGTGTTGGAAATTAATTCCAACTACAAACCTGAGCAGCAGGACAACAAGTTTCAAATTTTTGATTTGATAGGGGCAGAAAAAGTCCTGATCTATTTTCATAGTCAACCACACATTAAATTTATAGGTTTGAATCCCTGCATTAGTAGCATGGCCGCAACCATATCCCGATTCATCAAATCATATTCTACACCACATTACCTCTCATCGTAACATCATTCACCTAACAGCATTAAAAAGGCGTGATAGGACTTAATTTGAATTTTGAATTTTTAAAGTTTTAGGTCATAGAGTTTTTATACTATATGTAATAGATAGCAGTAGTATGGATGTAGATGTAGAAGTAGAGAGATAGAGACTGTGTGAAAGAGAAGACAGAGAGAGAAGAAAATAGATAAAGCTTGAAGCACTATTTTTTGTAGCAGCAAATCAAACTCTATGTGTTGTTGCAACAGACTCTGTGTGTTTCCGTAACTGAGATTGTGTGTTGCCACAACTGGAACTATGTGTGTAGCAGTAAAGGACACTGTGTGTGTAACAGAAACTAATATTGGGTGTTTCTGCAAAGGAAACTATGTGTAGAAGCAATAGAACATTGTGTGTTGCCGCAATAGAGACTGGGTGTAGCAGCAATAGAAAACTATGTGAAGGCAGCGAATGAAAAACACAGTGAGGAGTATTTTTGATTGAATCCATAACTACCATTCTGATGAAATATTGTACTTTGTAATAGTCAGTTTTTATGCTGAATGAAATAAAGTTTTACTCCATCTCTCTGTCCAAATCTCTATTATTAAATCTTTGTGTTTAGTTGAGGAACTTTTCTTCCTCAGTGTGTTCGAAATTACCAGAAATTTCCAACAGGATGGAAGAATTGGGCTTGCCATTTGATAGCATTAAAATAGAAGCTTTTGATAAGTTAAAAGATTCACCTATGAAATCAATCATCTGAGGTTGGTGTTGGCTCGAGGCATCCTGACCCAGGTTCGGAGTTTAAGGTTTTCCAACAAACCCCTATACTACTGGCCCTTTCACCAGTGACCTACTTGCGTAGGTCAAAGTCTCACCCGAAGTAGTATGGGTGGGTGTTGGAACCAGGTTTGCACACCCTGAGAAAGGATAGGTAAGGCAAGCAGAGCTGCTTCCTGCCTCGAGATGTATAGATCTTCCCGAGTAGGACTTATAGGCCTCTTTTCGCATCCATGTGCGCAAGGTCAATTACACTATGGTGCCCAATAATCATATACTTCCAAGAAAGTAGCTCAATATTGCATAAAATAGAGCAAAATATATCTAGATGTAGTAAAACACTTACACAGAACCTTCACAGTTGAATACATAATATGAATAATACAGAAATTACCAATGATTCGCATAAACAATACACATAGATTCGGTTCTCAAATATCCTTTCTTATTCATCAATTCATCAATTCCCTCTTAGAATACCCATCCCAACCTGCGCGCACAGCAGTAGGGTCCGCACACAGTAGGAATTTGGATCTCCGCACACACAACCAATAAGAGTCCTTCTCCAAAAAGAAAAACAGACTTACTAAACAACACTCCGCATCAATATCTCTTCATTGCTCTACCTTATAATTCAAAATGTTCCTCTATTTATAACAATCTAGCCTAAACTTTCCTATCGTTCGCAAACCGTGGTTTTTGGACCCCAGTTTTACCCTTTGACCCACCCCAAAACCCCTGGGACAGACTAAATATAATAAAAAATATACAAAATTGGACCAGTTTCGTAGCTCGTAGGAGACCTTGTTCCAACAGTCCCCCAGCACAATCTTGTGACTCATCCCGAGTCACTGTGGTGGTGTGGTCTCTATCTGCACACGTAAGGTAGTAAGGGCTATGATCAGCGGAGGTAACACTTCTTGACTCTGGGAAGCAACACTCTGTGCAAGGTCTACAAGCTTCTAGGAGGTCGATCCTTCAGTTGCCATGGTGACACTCCCAAGGGTCTGAGTAAGTCGCTTGGTCGCACCATCAATATCCTACGAAATTTGGAGGGCTGTGGCAGCCCAAGGCTTTAGAAGTTCTACCATAATGTGTTGTTTATGCCGGAGTTTCTCAATCTCATCCTGGAGATCATTGCTGGTCTTTAACCGTGCCAAGCGTTGTGCAGGTAACAAGGTGGGAAACGTGGCATTGACTTGCTCAAAAGCTTCTTCCTTATTCTATAAGTCCTGATTGATTTCATGATGTAACGGATCGTGTTGGACCTTATTCTAGAGTTGCATGGCTGATTCCAGCAGCTAGGCACCCTGGGAAATCTGCCCCAAAATAACATTTGTCGTGTCAGTGACTAGGGCGGCGCATTGGGCGTGCACTTCGAGAGGCGTTTCAGGCTACAGTTTGGCCTATAAGTCGGTGATTTGCTATTCCAACTATGTCTTGACGGTGTGTATTTCCCTCTGAGATGCTTTGAGTGCCACAACCAATTTTTCCACTTTAGCCCGAGGCATGTCCATGACCGAGATCTCGTCTATAACCTCTGTACAGAGCCAGTGGATCATTGTTTCGAGCTCCAACTGCTATGACACAGTGAGAATAAAATCAGCAGCCTGCTGCGTGATGGTGTGCTTAGCTGTACCAAGCTATTGGTGTACTCACTGGTCACGATGGTGAATCTCCTGGAAGATAGCACTATGGATGCCCTGTAAGGTTTCGTGGGGCAGCTTATCCAGGTCCAACTGGGTTCTTGTGTCTACTGGGAGCTAAGTTCCTAGCAGGGCAGCACTAGGTATAGTCCAGAGATGACTGTCCTCCGTGAATAGCACCGAACTGCTATCGACCGAAGGGGTCCATACCTGGCCAACACTGGTCGGCAGCGTATCAATTTTTATCTAGAGAGCGCGGAGCTCAGCCTAGAGAGTGTCGACTTCAGCGTTTTGCTGTGCCCCGATGGATGCCCACTTGTCTTCTATAGCCATGGTGATTGTGTCCGTGATTTTCTCAAGGTCACCGTCAGTCAGTGTGACCATCACATCATATTGTGCATGGTGGGCACAATATTTCTTTTGGGATCCTAGTGTCGGCTCCCCTGACCACTTCGTACCGGGGGGAGGGGTGGTATCCTTGTTAGACCCTACCTGGGCTTTAGCCGTAGTGGTCTGTGGCGGCTGTGTATCCCTATTCTTGCTTATGTTTGAGGCCTTCTGGTTGGGCTTCACGGTCTCCCCACGGGTATTGGTGAGGCCTTTTTTCCAGGCAGGGGTCCATAGCATGATCATCAGGTCAATATCTTAATCTGCTACCATATAAGGGAGTGACGTCCATGTCTTATTACTGAGGTTGCAAATCTGAATATGGTGCATGGTAACTTGGAACACGACAACACTCTTGTATTTGTCATATATCGTCAGGGACAACTGGGGTAGGGAGTTTATGGCGGCTGCCACACTTCTCTGGAAGAGGATCCAAAAAAAAAAATTATCCTCGATGCATTGCACATCCTTAGAGTCCCATAAGTGAGCATATCTAGCTCCTTCGCACATCCCAGGAGGAATTTCAGGGAGGACCGACTCCTCGGGGGTGTCCCAAGCGACCAACGCGATTAGGAGTAATAACTATGAATAAAATAAAGATGACCCTTACTACTGGGATTCACGGACATTAGAAAGAAATTCATCGCACAAGTATTGAGCCCAATTGAAAGAGATGCCCTTCGCACACCAGCCAGCCAACTGAATCACATAGGCGGGGATAGTCGCAACCTAGCACTTCCTCATTAGTTTGCAGGCTAAGAGCCTAGTACCCATCTGTGTATATGAGTCATTAATAGTCTGGATCACAAGCCCTCGCTGATTTCAATGCACTATGTAGGTCGTCCGCACAAACATAACAGTAGTTGCTTCGTAATTTTTGCCTACCCGCTCTAAAGGGTGTGGCCCTTGCATAGGAAGGCTTGTAATCTTATGGATCAATGCAGCATCAATAGGGACTCTGTCTCAAATCCATAAGAAACCATCATGAATGAGGGCGAGCAACTGGTGAGCCAACCGATCTGTGACATTGTAATGGCCAAAATGGGGCATCCAAAGTATATTAAAAAATTCCGACCTGGCCAAGCCGCATACCCAGCGCTGGGGCACCACCGTGACTCTATCATTTCCATGGATTTTATCAAAGTATAATGCAGGGGCAAATTCAGGGAGGGTTTCAAAGTCCTCCAAGTCATGATCATCAAACTTGACCTCGTGGAGTCACCTGCAAGGATCACTGATGACAGGGACTTCTCCTGGAGTTAGGGGGTTTCGAGATAGGTGACCAAACCATCCAAATTTTTTGGCATTCGCGCAAACGACCCACATGGGTGAACAAAGGGAGGTAACCAATCGATCGAGTTAGCAGGCAGAGCACCCTCTTATGCATCTTGATCTAGAGGTGATGTTGGCGGAGACCTGGCGTGCCTTGGAGACGTCCTAGGCTTCCTGGTAGCCCACCTCGCCAATTTCAGAGCTTTTGCCAAACTTTGTGCCTTTCCCTTGCCTTTCCTTGTGACCAGCATAGAGGGAACTTCTTCCAGTTCAGACTCAACCTCCATTATTTCTTCAACATCAGGCCCTGTCAGGGCCGAGGGTTCGGCAGGGTTAATGGTCGGCATCCTTGCGCGAAAAATGAATCCCAACCCTGGGTGACTACTACCAGATAGAGTAGGTTGACCAGACATGAGAGGGACAGTGTGGATATGAAAACTCTGATTGCTCAAGTGTTTCCAAGAGACGAATGATGACGGTAAGGTGTGCAAGTGAAACGATACCTCTGGTTGAACTATCCTGCTCTTTTTATAGTACCCCCAAATGTGCAATGGTGAGGTAAACTTTATCTGAGGCAGGTCCCCCAGGAAATGGTAAAAAATCTCCACAATTCATTCCATTAAATGCCCGGAGGTCACTCCTTCCAACGGTAATTCTTGATTTTTACCAATGGGTACTGTTCCAATGGCTAGTTTTCATATCACCGGTAGGCTTGATCCATCTATCACGCTAGGGTCACCCATCTACATCGGCTGCATGTCACCCCCCAACATAGGCTTACTTCCGAGGCAACTCATGACCTATGCCAAAGAGAACCTTATCGTCTGTGTAAGTGAGGTTTTAAGGGGGGTTGTAGTTAGAGCGTGTTGTCTTAACCGCAGCTATTTTTTTGTTGTAGAGGTGGCTAGTGTAGAGTGAATTCTAATGCTAATTTCTCGCGGGTCAGCCTGACCCTTTTCGAGGGGTAATTTGCAGTAGCCACAAATTACTAGTCTCGTCAGGGTCCTTACCTCTGAGGAAACGCATCAGAATTTTTTTGTGATTTGAAGAAAACGCAGCATAGAGACCTCACATAACCGGTTCTGCCAAGTCTCTATTTCCTCATTGGGATCAAGTAAGCATTCAGTATCCCCTTCCCCGCAAAGTATTTCGTCCCTTGTTGGGTTGTCTGCGTCTTGCAAAGTCATCTTATAGATATAGTCTACATCTTCCCCCTTGGGTACCGGTTCCGTGTAGTGTTTACCTTCCATAGGGTCTAATGGTATGATTACCCTTATGCCATTATTTTCAAACACCATGCTTCTTTTTTTCAAGTTAATGATACAGCCCATGTCGATGGCCCAATCCAATCCCAGTAGTGTAGGGTAGGGGTCCGCATCCTCGACGATTTGAATGAATTCAAAGTCAGCCCGGACCTTTACTCCTGTGATATCTACCATAACCCCTAATAGCCTTCACAACAGTATGATATTTTGTTGATTAGCCATGCGTAGCTGGATAGTGGACCATTCCAACTTTGGTTCACCCATTTGTTTCCAGTTTTGTTAAGGTAATACATTGGCATCCGATCCGAGGTCTAAGATAACTCGATCCATCTCGTAATTACCGATCTAGGCCGTCAACCGCATCTCCCTTCCAATGCATTTCTGATACCTGTACAATTTGTGTACATCCTTAATATCGGGGGACACGACGGAGCGCGTTGCGCAGCTATCTATTAAAGCCTGCAAATTTTTCCCTGTGCTTGGGTTTCTTAGCAATTTCATACATGCCTGTAGGAAAGGTTTGACCTCCTCAGCTACCTTAAGACCCTCAGGGAGTAGGGATGTATATGCCTCGGTCTCAAGGAAGTCCCTTCAAGATTCCATAAATTTTTCCCTTGATTTGTCCAAGTCTAGCCCTTCTTGTTTGCTAATTGCTTTGCAGATCAACGTTCCAGTTTCGACCTTCTCCTCAATCCCTCTAGTAGCTAATCTGATGTGCGTAAAAACATTTATGCTTGGGACCTTACCCCTTAACTAATTCTTAACCCTTTGCGCCTTCTGTGTAGGTGGGAGCTGCTTCTCCTGTATTTTTGCTATCAAGACTAGACAATCTTCAAGCATATGGTCCAACTGTCTGCAATACTTGCAGGACTATCTCATAGGGTTTGAGCAATTCTTTGTAAAGTGCCCTATGTCTCCATATTTATAGCAGATCAATTGGCCCCGACTCTGACCTGTGCTTTCACTTCAGCCTCCTTCCCTGATTTGGGAGGGGGAGCCATTCATGCCCGCGGGGGTTTTTGGTGAGGCGGGGTCTGATTGTACCTTATACATGTTACCCCGATCTATCACTAGATCACAGGTTCAACTGTTATGCTCATCATGCCCTACTGACTGACAGAACCGACACCAGTGTCACTTTTGTTTGGGAATGGTGGTGCCCAGACAAGGGCAGCGGTTGGTATCATGCAGCACAACTACGCGGCCATTCTCGCACCAGGATGCAGGTCCACTTGGGCCCCATCATCCTGGGTTGGGTCCCTTGCTTGATCCTGGACGCCTCAGGCACAAGTCCTTCGTATGCCCTGATACTTGACAATGTAGGCACCATATTTTTGCAACAGCTTCCCTTCCTTGTTCTTGTCATAGGTACTAAATATCCATGTGCATTGCCCCGAGCTATGCCTGGATTTGCTGTACTCCTAATGAAGCATCTATCCTGGGCATAGCTTTTAGTTTCATAGCAGCTTCCAAAGCTTTGTCTTGTGAGTCGAAATTCTGGTGACTCATAGGTACGTGTAGGTGAGGGAGTAGCATAGCGATGAACCATTCCATATGCTATTTGTTTTCATACTTAAATTCTCCTTCCCTGATAGCTTTCTTTAGGCGTTGATCAGCTTCCCACACAAACTCAGTTGTTCCTTGCTTGAAATCTTTCACGTCTACTACGATCTGAGAGTAGGAATTAGGTTTCTGGAATTGTTGTTTCAGGGCATTCTTAATATCTTGAATGGATGCACTCTCGTTTTGAGATAGGTACCGCATATACCAGTCCAATGCTCTCTCCTCGAAGGCCAAGGATAGTTGTGCCCTTTTCATAGTATCACTCACCACACCTTGCACCATCCATATCGAGTATGAAACAAACCAAAATTGGTCCATGTTCTCATCTTCCGTTCCTTTAAAGAGAGGTAATTTCAAGTGCGTTGCCATGTCTCCTTTCAGCGGTGTTCTGGGCGAGGTTTTATCCTTACACGGTTCTGATGGTGTTGTAGCTAGCGGGCTTTGCGCAATTGCTCATTTTTGTGGGCTATAGACATATTTATCCCCTTCTTGATTGGTTTGATAGCATTTATCTCTTCGCGTCATACCCTCGTTCAGATTTGAATTCATTCACTCGAACCTGCTCTTCTTCTTTGTCAGGCTTCCAGTACTCTCTTGTCATTACCCGGTCCCTTTCTCAAAATGCTTTGGGTCCCGGAAACGGAACCATTTGTTGGCTCGAGGGGTCCTGGCCTAGGTTCGGAGTTCAAGTTTTGCCAAAAAACCCCTATAATACTAGCCCTTTTGGCAGTGACCTACTTGCGCAGGTCAAAGTCTCACCCGAAGTAGTATGGGTGGGTGCTGGAACCAGGTTTCCACACCGTGAGAAAGGATAGGTAAGGCAAGTAGATCTACGTCCTACCTTGAGATGTCTAGATCTTCCTGAGCAGGACTTATAGGTCTCTTTTCGCATCCACGTGCGGAAGGTCAATTATACTATGGTGCTCAATAATCATATACCTCCAAGACAGTAGCTCAATATTGCATAAAACAAAACAAAATAGATCTAGATGCAGTAAAACACTTACATAGAACTTTCATAGTTGAATATAGAATATCCATAATACAACAATTACCAATGATTCGCATAAATAGTATGCATAGATTCGGTTCTCAAACAGCCTTTATTATTCATCAATTCATCAATTCCCTCTTAGAATACCCATCCCAGCCTGTGCACACAGCAGCAGGGTCTGCACATATCAAGACTCTGGATCTCCGCACACACAGCCAACAGGAGTCCTTCCCCAAAAACCAAAACACACTTACTAAACCACACTTCGCATCAATAGCTCTTCATTGCTCTACCTTACAATTCAAAATGTTCCTCTATTTATAACAATCTAGCCTAAAAATTCGCATGGTCCGCAAACCATGGTTTTCGGTCCCTAGGTTTACCCTTTGACCCATTACAATGCTTTTGGGGCTTTGACCCACCCCAAAACCCCTGCAGTAGACTAAGTATAATAAAAAATATATAAAATTGGATCCGTTTCGCAGCTCGTAGGAGACTCTGTTCCAACAGCTGGCATGTGGTGAGTCTATTCCCAGGATTTATGCTCTTGAGTTTGCAAAATATTAGAATGGCTAGGACATCCCTGGCACCAATCTCTAGATCGAGCCTTCCTCTAATGAGATTTGTAATAAACACCACTAAATTACCTACGCATGTAACAGCTATGGAAGAAGGAAAATTAATAGATCTAGTTAAACCTTCACTAATGTCAAATTGTGCTAAGCAAACACTTACAGACCATGGAAACCAGCAAAAGAACTGTATCATCAAAAATTGCATGATGCCTCGGATTCCTCGCCAATTGTTGAATAACCCCATTCCTGAAAACAATGAAATCGAAGCCCAACCAACCAACGTGCTATAAAAAAAGGCTTTTATACCTCCTCTCGACTAATTTTCTGCGGCAAACATGGACACGAAAATATTGTGTCTAGAAATATTTATATAGCACATTTCATATCATTTGGCTTAGCATTCAAGTTTTTGAATGTCAAATTCTATTCAATTCCCTTTCCTTTATGCCATCCAATTCTTTGCTTTCATTTTCGTTGTCTTTATTTTTTCTGTCTTTACTTTTATTTTCATCTGTTATTCTTTACATCAAAATTTCTCAACATGTAATTATTCATTTATTTTTATATTCAGTTCACTTTATTCATCATTTTTCCTAATTATTTATCTTTTTTATTTTAATCTATCTCGACTAAAAATAAACATTTATATTTTTTTACTCATTTATTTTTATATTAAATTTATTTTATTCATTTTTTTTCTTAATTATTATTTTTTTCTTATTTTAATCTATCATCACTAAAAATAAAAATCTATAGTGGGGAACATTCCATTTTACTCTTTTTACTTTTATTTTTATTTTTGTTTCTTTTACACACGCTTAACAATAAAGTTTTAAAATATTTAATTTCATATCTTTTAACCTTTTTTTTATTTGCTTTAAATATATATTTTCAATACTTTATTTTCCTTTAAATTGTATCATACTAATTTAAATAAATAAATTTAAATTTTATGATTGTAATTGAATACAACTATTTGTTAGGAATACTCACGGATAGGGATTCAAAATAATTATATGAAATTGTTATAAGTACTCCAAAACTTATTCATTAAAAATGATAAACTTTTTCAATTTGATTGAACTATGATTAACTTTTCTCAATATAGTAACACTTTATATATATATATATATATATATATGATTTCAAGTTCAAAATTTTCCTGGGGTGGCTAGTAGAGCATGAATAATCATCACAGAAAGGTGACACTGAAGGGTGGGCATAGAAGAAGAAGCTTTTAGGTGACAAGGCTAGAAGGAGCGATTCTTTATGGTCCTAGTGCATGATGAGCAGAGGAATAGTTGTGACCAAGATGGTTAAAGAGCTCTCAACTTGGGTCCTAGTATTGTTGAATCGAAGGGGCATACAACCATACTTTCGACATTTTTTTATTCCAAACACACAACATTGTGACTGGGTGAGCCCAAATATCATGCCATCAAAGATATTGTGGCACTATCCAGGAAGGCTTCCTGACCTCAATTCCATGCAACGACGGAGGGACTGCCCAAGGAGGGGAGTGGGACCCCGAGGCCAGGGAGCGGGACATGGAGAACAACAAGATCTTGGAGAAGTTTTTGAGTAGCAACGCGAGCCATCTCACAGAAGAGTGGGATTGCCTCGACCATTTGATTCTTTAGAAGCCCAAATTCACTAGTTGACAGTTTTGGTAGAGTAGCTAACTAGAGACAACCATGATGATAGGAACAAGATAATAGCATTCATGAACAATCTCCAACACAACCAATGAAAAATGTTGGAACAAATGAACTCCCTTCAACGTGGACAAAAATTCCTTTAGGAGCAATTGGATCATATCAAAGGGAGAGTGTAACACATAGCCACTCATTTCCATGAGGTCTTCCACCACCAACAACATGCAAATGGTCCAATGGATAGAGCTCTAGGAAACAATGCAATTTGATCATGGAAGTGAGTTGTATATAGATACTAGGTCATTTTTGGGAAATTTGGGCTATCAAATAGAAGAAAAAGAGTTTTTTTTCTTTTTTGGTAAAATGTGTTTTGTCTTTACCACCTACCCAATAAGTATGCTACTGTTTGATGGATAATTATCTTCTGTGGACAAAAGTGGACTCCCTAGATCTAGTGGCTTGATCTAGAAACAACATTAACAAAAAGGATTATGCTTTCCTTTGAGAAATTAGAACATGGAGGAAAGACCCACCTGTAATCCAAAGCAAGTTCTCCTCTTCTCCTTGCTTGCAAGCTTTAAATCCACCTCCAAATACTAAACATAGGACCTACAAAACAAATAAAATAAGAAAGAGCACTACAACATACAAATAGCATGTACTAACATCTCTAAACAATGAGTCAAGAAGGCATTGTAATGTATATGCATTAATGAGACATAAGTATAGGGAAAAAAAAAAAACTTTTGTATTAAAGAAAATAGGATAAATTACAACCCTTTACAGATCTTGACCTTGTAGATGTCTCTCAACTATCTTGTCCTTCCTTTGCCACAAAGAAAGCCTTCAATTACAACTCAAGTACATGGATGGATAATGGATCCTTAAGCACAAAGTAGCAGTATGAGGGAATAACTAGGAGTCTCCAAAAGCCAAGGGAGCCTCTATGGGAGGAAATGAATATATAGGGTGAATAGGGTGGTTTGGGATTTACCAATCTAGGACTTAGATCCACATAAGGGGGAAGATAAGTTCTAGTGGTAAGAGATAAGTTTAAAGTATAGGATTTCGAGATCTAATTTAAAAGTAAATGGTTAAAACTAACCAGGAAGGCTCTTTAAAGAGAAGAGTCAAAATTATTTTTTATTTTTTACTGAATTCTAGAGTTATCGCACATGCAACAAAGGATACATGTGCTGGTTAGTGAAGTTGCTCGATGTATAACTTGCAACAGTGATGGTTGCATGAAAGGAAAATGTGAAGATGCTCTAGGCTTTACAAGGGATGCATGAAAAGTGTTAATGGATGTTTTTTGATGATCTAAATATGGGAAAACTAGTTATTTCTATGCTAGCTCCCTCATTAGTATTAAAATTGTGTGATTATGATCGTCTCAGGTTAACCACTTGTGAAGGGGTTTATATGTCAAGTTTCATGCGTCATTGATGATGAAATTATGAGTTAATTAGCTTTTTAAAATTCATCTACAACAAATTAAATGAATAAAAATAACTCACAGCAATCACATAACACATTGGATGATAATGGAGTTCACCCCTCCTGGGCTACATCTCCATGTACCTTCTTTAACTAGCTACGATCTCTTGGGATTAAGAGTCAAATGTCTAGTTACAGACACTTTTAGTGTTCCAATGGATTTACAAACTATAACATTGTCTTCAGAACACTCAAATACCCCAAAAATGACAATTCAAACTCTAAATTTGGTTTCCAATTCATCTACACTTGACCTCCCATCGTGGTGGCCATGGGATTGTTTAATCTCCAAAGTGACAAAAACACCTTCAGATGTGCTCCAACGCTTCTGCAAATTGTACCATCATGTCCATAAAACCAAACAGATATATAAATGACTATTCATTCAATCCATTTGGCCTTCAGCTGATCTGGGTATGGCCTTCCTTCCTAGTGGCCCTAGGCTTCAAAATTCTCCAAGTGACCAAAAAAACCTATATATTTACTCCTTTTCCTCTGCAATATTTCCCAATGGATTAATAGCATGCCAATATTCTAGGAATGATTATTCTTGAGAAAAAATTGGTCAAAAATTTCTCAAGATAGGCCTCATTTAATTCCCCCCTAGATTTTTCCTCTGAATCTGTAGAAGCTTCCAGTCAACTCCACCAAACTTGGCCAGTCCCCCGAAAATGGAGGGGCTGCCAAAAATACCACCAACTTAACTGAGATTTAATTAAGGCTTAATACCAGATCAAGGGTCTGATAAGTGCACACTAAGTGCGTTTTAGGATGGCACTGGGTCGAGGTCATGTGAAAGGGTCATATGGAGGATCGCTAGCCCGTGGGGCTGACCCCCTCCGTTCTGTCTTTGGAAATCCATTTAATATTTAAGTAATATGTGGGCGCATTTCTTTTGAAGTCTCAATAGGGTGATGCATTGGTATCAACCGGTAGTAGCTGGGGGGAGCTTAGAAGGTCAAACCCTAACCACCACCCCTCCATATGTTGTTTTGCACCCATTTAAATATGCCCTGAAACCTTTCAAGTTTTCATATAATATATATATGCACTCCATATAATTCGCATGGACCATGGTTTGAACTTTTTATTGC
Organism: Pinus albicaulis; assembly: GCA_034641835.2. NCBI lineage: Eukaryota > Viridiplantae > Streptophyta > Pinopsida > Pinales > Pinaceae > Pinus > Pinus albicaulis. The sequence goes on along the minus strand of CM076577.1, from coordinate 1,346,707,170 downwards.
CAAATGTTAAAAAAAATACGCCTCCAACATATGATTCGAACCTATAGTCAGACTTTAATGCCACCACATAGTTTAATGAAATGCAGACCTTAGGGTTAGAAAAAAATGTGGAATTTAATATAATAAATTTTGGAAATTAATAATCACACACACACACACACACACACACACACATATATATCCAATCCTTAATAATTAAAAAATAATTTCCAGCACATAATTCATCATGAACCCAAATTCAACCTTGGAAGACATTGGGTAAATTTCACCTTCACAAACCAAACTGGTGAATCCAGTTATGACACTTGTCACAGTACCATTAGGAAAAAAATAAAGAAGATCTCTTGAATGCTAACTTGGCTTCCATTTCATCATCCTGTACCTGTTATGCAATTTTTTTTTAATTTTACCTGTTTTGAATAGCGATCAACAGACTATAAATTCTTCATCTGAATTGGGTTTTCATCGAGACGAGTTGCATTGGATTCCTGGTGATGGTCTGGTCGATGTCATTCTAGTTTGGTTTAATTTTGAGCACTTTGAATTTTGAGCTAATTTTTGCCTGTGATCCTGATTTCGATCACTCCTTCCCACTGACATGCTTTTGGACCCAAAAAATATGGTTATCTCATGAGAGTTGAATACTCTTCTGTTTCCCAAGTTCTATCATCATGATTATTCTTGAAAAAGTTGCCATGACAACCACTTCGGTTCACTGACATGCCTTTCCTTGCCTTGCAAATGGCTTGGCTCTTCAACCATTGTTCTAATTTTGTTGCTGACCCAATCCAACACCTGCTAGGTGCTTGCTGATATAACACTTTGATGTACCAAATCGATTCCTTGGTGCTTGGAAACTAACTGATTGCCTTCCCATTGAGAATCATGTTCCTCCTTTGCATAAACATGTATTCGATGTAAGCATCTCCTTGGAAACTACTTTTCCAAATTAAGCCCATCTGAGTGAATTACAGCAATGAGTTCCAACATTAGTAAAAATAATAAAAGAAATTACCATTATTTTACCTCCACGGTTCCGAATTCCACATCTGGAAGAATTCATTTGCCATCTCCTTCTCTTCTTGGCGTCAACACATAAAATGGTCTACAATGAATGCAAACTTTTTTGGCTGAAAATTATTTGACATCTTGTCACAAACACAACATATTCAGATTGATGGTTGTTGTTTGTATCTGTAAAACACATCATGCTAGAAACATAACTTGAAGAAAAATCCTCTTGCTCCTTCAAAGCAAAAATTTTCACATTATGTGCACATCGCCATGAACTCTTAAATCTTGGTGTCAAAATTCATCGACCAAACACAAGTTGACAAAACGTGCCTCTTCAAATGTTTGACTCTCAAGTCAAGCATAATCATGTGTAATAGCTTTCGGATTCTTTTCCTAAAACAAAAACAAATTTCACATCTCATGAAACACTTCATCAACATCTCCTTTTCATATTTGGAGACAAAATCAACTCTTCCAAGTCGATATGACATGCATGTAACACACAATCAATCAATAGAAGTTGACACTCATGCATGTGCAAATGATCAACACTCTCAAGTTGACAACATACTTGTTAAACAAAGCAATTGACCAACACAAGTCAATTTCTCATGCATTTTCAAGCATAGTGAAACCATCAAAACTCCACTATTCATACACACAAAATCTCATGCATGTATACAATTCTTCAACTCTTTCACAGGTACAATCATAAGTACAATAACCCCATTCACATGTACATGTATTTAAAAACATGAAATGATTTTTTTTTTTTGCAATAAAGTGAGTCAACATAGTTCAATTTCAAACACCTTCCTGGCGTAAACAAGCAACATGCATTCAATAGGCAAAGAATGCAACAATCATCAAAATACATGCAAAGCCTTAATTGGATAAGAAATCTAACTATCTCTTACCCAACCAATTCAATGACGCTTCTTTCAGCTTCACATCATCATAATGTGAATCATCTCAACCCACATCAATTATGGAATCTTCTTTTCCATTCTTTCCATTCTCTTTCTCCACCTTCTTCAAATGTCATGGATGGCTTGCTGGATACAAAGTCCAACACTAGTCTACAACATAACCTTGCTTATGGCAATGAGTGAAAAACAATTGCATCTTCTTTTCAACATGGCTTGCTTTGTCTAATGGACCTTTGGCTTCATGCCTCCTTTTATTTAAAAGTTTCCTGTACATGGCTATCTTCTTCCAACATCTTGAAACATTATGGTTATCCAAACCACAGAAGGAACATGCAACTTTCTCCAAATCTTATGTGATAATTTGTCATGTTTATCATAATCAAAAGAAACTTGATTAAAAACATATTTATACCTTGAACATTCAGCTTTGTCGCCTTCTTGAGGAGGTGAATTTGATGAGGTAGTGGTTCTCTTCGAAATACCAACAATGCATTCAAAGAATTTAGAGCTTTGAACATCCTCTTGTTCACCATTCTTATTAGTTGCATGCTTATGAGCACCTTCTTGCAAAGTGGTTGTAAAATGTTTTCATTCCTCATGAACACAATCTTCACAAGCTTGAGGTAATGAACATAAAATGAAATTCCTTCTTGGAACACCTTCAAGTGCCTCCTTGGCTTTAGATATTTCTCCATCATGTCATCCATAACCAAGACCAAAATACTTAGGCCTTTACTCAACAAAAATTGGCTCAACTATGACTTATGCATGTTTGCCTAATCCTTTACCTTCATAGCCCATATTCATCAATAATTTGAACCCTATTCTTCTAGTGTGTCTTTCAAAATCACCTACACATTCATTTTGAGAGGAAATTCAAGATAAACTTGAATTTCATACCTCTTTTCAAGCATATACTTGGCTAAGGTTTCCTTGGCAATATGGAGCCGAGTCTCCATCTGATGCATAATTTTAAGGTTTTCATTTACAATATGGAGCTAAGTCTCAATTTCATGCATCCTTTCAAGATCCTCATTTAAAATATGGAGTTGATTCTCCATCTCATGCATCCTTTCTAAGTTTTCATTAGCAATATGGAGTTGAGTCTCTATCTCATGCATCTTTTCAAGAAGCTCTTGCTTCTCCTCCTTCATGGCAATCAAATTCTCTTGAAGTTTAATGTTCTCCCTCTTATCTTCATACTTCTCTTGCATCATATCAATCATGTTGTAGAGCTTCTGCAACATCTCTTTATCAAAGAGTTTTTTTAAGGAAGATTGACTTGAAACATCACTTAATGAATTTTTCATCACAACATGCAATGCATACAAAGCTTCTTTTCTATGATTTGAGAGTTTAGTTCTCAATTTTTATCTTCACCTTCACACATCAACTTGAAATTTCACTGTTAATTTCTCCTTGCACAAATTCAAAAACCAATAGCTAATTATTCTAGCTAACCTTGGCTAAAATGAGCTAAAAATTTTCTCTGATACCAACTTGATCTGGATATGAGAAAACTAGTTATTTCTATGCTAGCTCCCTTGTTAGTATTAAAAATATGTGATTATGATTGTCTCAAGTTAACCACTTGTGAAGGGGTTTATGTGTCAAGTTCATGTGTCATTGATGATAAAATTATCAGTTAATATTTTTAAAACTCATATACAACAAATGAAATGCATAAAAATAAATCACATCAGTCACATAACACAATGGATGATAATGGATTTCACCCCTCCCGTGCTACATCTCCATGGGCATGTTTTAACTAGCTAGTCCCTCTTGGGATTAATTGTCAAATGTCTAGTTAGATACACTTGTAGTGTTCCAATGGATTTAAAAAGGGTACCATTGGCTCCAAAACACTCAAATACCCCAAAAATGACTATTCAAATTCTGAATTTTGTTTCCAGCTGATCTAAGCTTGATCTCCCATCTGAGTGGCCATGAGCTTGTTTAATTTCCAAAGTGAAAAAAACACCTTCAGATGTGCTCCAACGCCTCTGTAAAATATACCACTGTGTTCAGAACATCAAATACATCTAAAAATGATTGTTCATTCACTCCAGTTTGCCTTCAGTTGGTCTGGGTATGGCCTTCCTTCCTGGTAGCCCTAGGCTTCAAAATTATTCAAGTGACCAAAAAAACATGTACATTTTCTCATCTTCCTCTGCAATATATTCCAATGGCTTCAGAGCATGCCAATCTGCTAGGAATGACTATTCCTAAGCCAAAATTGGTCAAAATTTCTCAAGATAGGCCTCATTTAATTTTCCCCTAGATTTTGCCTCTAAATCTGGAGAAGCTGCCAGTTAACTCCACAAAACTTGGCCAATCCGTCGAAAATGGAGGGACCACCAAAAATGTCACCAACCTAGCTGAGACTTAACTAAGTCTTAATGGAAGATTAAAGGTATGATAAGTGCACACTAAGCACGTTTTAGGATGGCGCTGGGTTGAGGTCACGTGAAAGGGTCATATGGATGAGGGTTGGCCCCCTCCGTTCCACCTTGGAAAATATACACAAGCTTTAATTAAACTATGAGCGGGTTTATTTTCAAGTCTCAACAGTGTGGCACATTGGTATCGGGTGGTAGTAGCTGGGAGGAGGTTACAAGGCCGAACCCGAACCTCCACTGCTCCATACATTGTTTTGCACCCATTTAAATATGCCCCGAAAGCTTTGAAGTTTGCATATAATATATATATGCGCTCCATATAATTCGCATGGACTATGGTTTGAACTTTGTATTTCCAAACATTAAAAAAAAATATGCCTCCAACATATGATTCAAACCTATAGTCGGAATTTAATGCCACCACATAGTTTAATGAAATGCAGACCTTAGGGTTAGAATAAAATGTGGAATTTAATATATTAAAGTTTGGAAATTAATAATATATATATATATATCCAATCCTTAATAATTAAAAAATAATTTCCAACACGTAATTCATCATGAACCCAAATTCAACCTTCGAGGACATTGGTTAAATTTCACTTTCACAAAACAAACTAGTGAATCCAGTTGTGACACTTTTCATAGTCCCATTGGGAAAAAACTGAAGAAGATTCCCTCAATGTTAACCTGGCTACCAAGTCATGAGCTTGTACCTGTTCTGCAATTTAAAAAAAAAAAATCTCTCTTCTAAATGACCATCAACAGACTATAAATTCGTCATCCAAACTCAATTTTTTAGGAAACTATTTGCGTTTGATTCCTGTTGATGGGCCAGTCGTTGTCATTCTAGTTTGGTGAAATTCTGAGTACTTCAAATTTTGAGCTAATTTTTGCCTCTGATGCAGATTCCAATTAGTTTCTGATTTCCAGGCCTTTAAATCAAATGTGGCAAAAATACCTATAACAGATTTCCCCCTAAAGTACAAATGCATAATTAGTGTTTGAGTACTGAAGTGCTTTACCATGTAACAAGTCCAGATCAAGAATAGAGTGGTTGAGATCATCATTTGTTACAATTCATTATCTTCATGATATCATTGCTGAGTTAAGAATTCCCATACTCAACACATAAGCTAATGTACACGTACAATATTGATGACAAATGGTGAACCCATTCTTGGATGAATTTCTAAATGATCATAGCCATCATACTTTTTAATCACGTATGAATCTTGAAATCACAGTCTGGATGGATGAAACTATTTCCAAGTTCTTCTACCTCATCACTCGATAGTACGATTTTAACCATGTGAATAACTAAGGTGGATTCCCTCCACTATTTCTCCCTTCAATATGAATAAAGGAAATCGGTATACCTTCAACATATCGTAATTAAGTTGGTAGTTTTGCAGGATCAATATGATAGAGGAGGTTTCTGATATGAGAAAGCAAGATTGCAGGGGAATTCCATTAGTGTATTTTCCATTGATGTTAAAGGGGGAGTATTACCCTATGTTGGGTTACTTAATTTATCTTAAAAATACCAACCGACCTCTAGACATCAAATCATCAACTCAGAACTCATTTACTTATTTCAAGGTTTTCCACACAGTATGTGCAAAGAATAGTGCTAATGTGATCTATTTTTTTATCCCTATTAAAAGGTGAATTCATGTAAAATACAAGGAACAACTAAGATTTCCTAAAGAACAGTTTATTCACGATTCGAGAATTCAAACATAAAAAACTGGAACTCTTTTAAGATTATCAAAGCACTAAATATTTGTCTGTAAATAATAAAATAATTCTTCCAAACACGAGTTGTTTCCTAGGAAATTGCAGCTATAAGAAAGACACAACACATCTGAATAGAAACAATATTATCGAAAGAAATACCAAATCTCATGCTTAAAAATTCTTCATCAATTGCAGGAAATGACAGAAAAAATGCTATGTCAAAAAATCAATTATTAGAACTCCAACCTAATGACATTCATTCAAGCTAATATAGAAATTATCGCTATAATGAACAATCCAATAACTGATGATCAAATCTAGAAAGTAATAAAATAATTGGAAGGCTAGAATTGAATGTTGAAATGTAAATCTAATAAGAAAAAGAATGGCAATAGTCGTTTGAGGATTAGGCCCACAACCATTGGAATTCAACTTCCTTAGAGATAATTCACTACAAAGATTTAAATCCAAACCTTGACAGTCTTTGTCATATTACCCAGAAACAATATTACAAAGGACATTTGTAAAACTTATAACATAGATTAAAAAATGGCACTAAAGAGGGTTTTTTTACTTAGGTCCAATTCCTTGCTTCTATATTACAATGAAATATATATTTAAAAATATAGAAGTGACCTAAGAATCTTTAGATTATTAGGATGCTTAATTAAAATTACAAAATATTCCATATTTCCTCGAAATAGGTGGCCAAGATCACAACCGATCTTTCCATGATGATCTTGGGTCTCACCCAATCAGGTTATAACTAATCCAAGAAGCTTCATGTAACTAGTCCCTGTCCAAATATCCTAGGGACCAACATCTGCTATTGAAGTCCACTGTCAGTTAACACTTCAAATCATAACCTTAGCACATGATTTCATAATTAAATCAATTCTTTTAAATAATAAAATGATGAAACCCTTCCCTTATTGGACTCTTTCTAGAGTGCATATCACACAAATCACCATATTATATACATAAAAGGAATAGAAAACCAATAAGAAAATGGGAAATAGGATAAGAAAATGTATCAATTATGAAGCCCAACATCACCACCCAACTTACATGTTTGCATGACCTCATGCAAAAAAATGATTGACATGGAGGGAAGTTAAAGAATAATTTGGGTAATAATCTTCTGCATAATGTTGGAAACCATTCTTTCTTCAGGTTTCTTGGAGGGAGAGTCGGACTTATAATCAATTTGGGGAAACCAAATTAGTGGGCACATGTACCTACACCATATCTAGTTAGAACCTTCTAGCACCATGCAAGCATATTCCTATACTCTATCCATTGAAACCTGAACATTTCGGTAATTGAAGGGTTTTTTTATTTTATTTCCCCAGATGAGGCCCTCACCTTTGTTTAGCCCCTTGTAGAGCCTCAAAATTGATGTCTAGAAAATATTGCAACCTTGACTATAATACGTCATTATGAATAGGTGCTAAAGCACAGAAAAAACCAGACTGCTCCATGAATCTCTTGTGATGGATGAGTGTGCGTGAAGGGCTTTGTGGTTCTCCTTTGACCTAGAGGTCGAGACCAACTTCTCTTATTTGGAGCACGTTATAAGATTTATTATTAATGAATTATTAATTCATTCCTTTCTTTCTTTTCTTGAACTCACGGTGGAAAATAATAAATCATTTTTCCAGGGTCAGTGAGTTACATCCACTACTCTGCACAAGTGTAACGATGGGAGAATTGATTTTTAAATGAGTTTAGGTCGATTGCTATCCATTACTTAACATAACATGATGCTAATTAGGCAGATGAAGATAGCGAAGACCACAAGACTCCCTCTCATGAATTTCCTGCTATCCCTTTTCACCGTCTTCTGATGCATCTCATGATTTTCTAACAATGAAATTTGTTAGCCACATTGTCAACACCATCGACCAACACATCTCTTTTTCCATATCTCCTTTTCTTTAATTTGTCCCACTCCTTTTATTGAATTCGTAGCCCACAGCGAAGAGTTTCTCCACACTTTATTTCATGTCTACCCACCATTTCACTTCCTATGTACCATGTCAATTATTTCACACGGTCTTCTGAAGAATTTTACACACCCTTCACCTTCTCTATTAGAGAATTTCCCAGTGCTTTCTTTCATCTCTTTGCTACATGCCACACTTCCTATGTCAACTTTTGCCTTTGTCAATTTTCCAGTTCCCTTTTCACACTGTTTTTCATTCCTGTATATATTTCACAATTTACCTGGGACTTTTCACATCTGTATGGTAATTTTTACAAATTACTTTTTTCAAATTAGTTTGATTAAATTTCAAATTTGTTCTAAAAATCATAGAAATTTTGACAAGAAGAATTTTTTGTAAACCTAGGTTATAACTGTAAAACTTCAAGATTTTAGGTACCCAAGGTTTTTAATGATGCTGAATCTATTTTCACCATAAAAAACACTATTCAAACACTTCTAATACCAAAGTTAAAAAAATAAATTATGGGATTCCAACCAGTTTTAACAGTTCCTGCATATTTATTAGCCACCTCACTGAACAACGTGTTTATTTTCTTGTCCAAGCCACTAGCACCATAGTTACAAAATTCGAATTGGATTCTATAAATTCCACATTATACAGCTTAAAAATGCTTATAGAAATTATAATTTTTTATTTTTTTATATACAAGTTACTAATTTATTATTATACAATTTTTCAGCTTTAAGAACAACAACATCATTTTTATTGTTCAACGATTTTATAGCTTTGAATTTATATTTGTTGATGTTTCTCTTAGGAGGCTTAGCTTTCCTGAGCATAACTACACAATTTTGACTAACGATATCTTTAGTAGCATCAGGAAAATCCCTGATCCTGAACTCAATGTCGCAAATGATACCTTGCACAAGATTTTTTTTAGGAGCTAAGGTAAAACTTAAACCTTTCTCCAAGAGATTAAAAACCGATTAGTCAAACGAGAAATTAAAAAGATTAACATTAATCACATGGTTCAAACCCATAGTAATGTTGTTGTTATTATTACTATTATTATACTTATTATTATTATTATCACAATTTATATTAAAGTTAAACTTATTATTATTATTATTATTATTATTATTAAGACATTTAACAATTTTTCCATTTGATTCAAGACGATAAGAATATTGTTTAACTTCGTAGATGTTAAGGGGCTGATAAATCCTTTCAAAGGAAGATGCAGAATAAGAAATAATTGTCATGCCGATGCTGGAAGAGGGGCTTGGATGAGAACTAGGGAACAGGCAATGTTTTTATAATGGCAATGTGATTGTTGTATTTATTAATTTTTGGTTTAGTTTCTTTACTAGTTCTATCTTCATTCTGAAAGAAATCAGATGATATATAGAATAATCAGATGATATATAGAATAATAACTTATAAAATATAACTATTGGTTTAATTTTTGAGACAAGCATATAACTATTGACAGGATCAACCAAGTAACTTCCATGGCCTAAATGACCAAAAGTAAAAATAAAATTTCAATTAACAATATGAATGTCTCATTACAAAATCTAAAATAATAAAACAATAAAACGAATAACCCATTGCAAGTTAGTTTTAAAAAGATACAATAAAACAATAACCCATTAGTATAGTGAACCATATTATAATCTCCAATTCGGCCACACAGGCCACATAAAAAGCACATAATGATATGATTAAGAGAGAATCTTCATATTATAATCTCCAATTCTGCCACACAGGCCGCATAAAAAGCATAGAGTGATATGATCAATAGAGAAGCTTTCTTGACTAGAGATGACCGACTTTCCATTCCCAATTCCCCCACTTGGCCCGAACTCCAGCCAAGAAGGCATTGAGCAGGAAGGCAGAAGAATATGTTAGAGGGGCCCACGTGGGATGAGTTCCTCCATAAAATTTTGTCTCACCACCGCTAAAAGCTATAATTCCAAAAACATTTTCCCAAACACCACTATCAAGAAGAACACTACCCATTAACCACTTCAACAAAACCAGTGTTTGTAAACCACTATATATCCACTTACCAAAAGCCTTTATGCCCACAGTTCCTGCCAGTATACTGTAGGATAAGGGGCATACTATCTCCAAATATATCATTGTGAACAATGTAGGTTTTAACCTTGTACAAAAATTATCTGCAAATGAATCTTAAAGATAGAAAATAAACAGTAGCGAGAGCATAAAACATAAAACAGATAAACATAGAGATTTTCCCCTGGATCCCAAATCAAGATGACTAGCTTGATTTTTCATTATATTACTTTTAGTGCTACAACTCATATATATACATGCCAAAGCATACATAAACCCCAATCCATTAATCCTAGATTAGAGCATAACCGTAGTTCCCTTGACCAGATCTACAAAATACCAAGGGCCAAAAACCATCATGCCCCAAAACCATGTGCAAACTCGTGCACAAAACCATGGGCGGGTCTGCCCACGAGAAAATAAGGACCAAAACCATCATGCCCAAAAACCATGTGCAAACCCATGCAGAAAACCATGGGTGGGTCTGCCCCCGCCCCCTGTGACCCCCCTGATGTTGCACCCAGTGCAAAGTATAGTGGGGGCTATCGCCCCCCCTGTTATCTCCCCGCACGTGATTAGTCGTGGAAAGAATATAACACAAACCCAACATTCTCGCACTTGTTGTTTTCTTTCCACAGGGGGCCATAGGAGAGCTGAGTCATTAGCCCAGCTTTGCAACACCCATTGTTTCTCTACACCAAGAGAACTTCTGAGTGCTCACAGAATTTGTCAATGCATCTGGAACATTCTTCAAAGTGTCCACCTTTACCAACAACACCCTTTTAGCTTCAACCATATATCTCAAAAAGTGATATTGAACATCAATGTGCTTTGTCTTTGAATGATAAGCAGGGTTCTTAGCCAAGAAAATTGCGCTTTTGCTATCACAGTCTATCCTTATAGATTTCTACACCAACCCCATACTTGAACACAATCTCTGCAACCAAACTGCTTCCTTGCTTGCATGAGTGGTTGTCATGTATTCTGCCTCTGTAGTTGAAAGAGCCACTACAGACTGTCTTTTACTCATCCAATTGACTGCACTTCCGAATAGGCTAAACACATACCCACTTGTAGATATTCTTTGGTCCAGATCTCCAGCCCAGTCTGCATCAACAAAACCACGAATGTCTAACACTCTTTCCAATCCTGGTCTTCCCTGGCAGCATAAGCCATAATCACTAGTGCCATGCAAATATCTGAAAACCCGCTTCACTGCTGTCCAATGCTCCTTCCCTGGGTTTGACATAAACCTGGTCAATACTCCCACTTCATGAGAAATGTCTGGTCTAGTACAGACCATTGCATACATTAGGCTACCCACTGCACTTGCATAAGGAACACGGGACATATCCTCCTCTTCTTCTTGTGTCTTGGGACACTGTTCAGTAGACAAATTTGTACCTACAGGAATCAGAACATTCACCGGTTTACTATCTCGCACATTGAACCTCTACAATATAGTCTCGAAATACTTCCTTTGGTTTAACCAGAGCTTCCTCTTTGCCCAATCTCTCTTAATTTCCATGCCCAAAATATAGTTTGCAGCACCAAGATCCTTCATGTCAAATTTGGAGAGTAGTTGGGTCTTCAAATCTTGGATAATTTATTTGTCATTTCAAGTCAACAACATATCATCCACATACAAGACCAAATAAATAATACAGTCACCAATTAATTTAAAATAAACATAGTGATCCTCCTTGCTTCTGGTGAAGCCAAGTCCTCGTATATAGGTATCAAATTTCAAATACCACATCCTTGGTGACTATTTTAACCCACACAGAGACTTATTTAACCTACATACCAGCTTTTTCTTCCCCTTCACCATAAAGCCTTCAGGTTGTTTCATGTAGATCTCTTCTTCCAGATCCCCGTGAATAAATTTTGTCTTCACATCCATCTATTCTACCTCAAAATCAAATGCAGAAGCAACAGATAAAAGTAATCTAATAGAAGTAACTTTGGCAACAGGAGAAAAAATATCACCAAAATAAATTCCCAACACCTGGGAATAACCTTTTGCTACCAACTGAGATTTGTATTTCTCCACCTTGCCTTCTACATTCATCTTCTTCTTCAACACCCATTTTCTCCTCATGGGCTTCCTTCCAGCCGACAACTCCACCAGATCCCATGCCTCATTTTTATGCAAGGGTGCCATTTCATCAACCATGGCCTCCTTCTAGAGTTTTCCATCCTCTGAATCTACTGCCTCCCTGACGGTTTTGGGATCATAATCAGTTATAGTTAAAGCAAAATTTGAACAGAAAGAAGATGGACTATACCTTTCTGGTTGTCTTCTTTCCTCTTCTCATAGCTAGAGTTTGTGGCTCTTCCTCTTTTGAGTCTTCTTATATTGTAGAGTCTGATTCATCCTCCTTTAGCTCAAACTCTATATTTTCAGGTTCCTTTGGTAGGAATTCATGTTTAACAACATCTTTCACCTCTCTAAACACCACATATCGACTGTACACAACCTTCCTTGTTTCCAGGTTCCAAAGCTTGTAACCCTTTAAACCATCCTTATACCCAATAAAGATGCACCTTTCAGATTTATTATCTAACTTGGTCCATTTATCCTTTGGTACATGTACATATGCATCACATCCAAATACCCTCAGATGTGAAAGAGAGGGTTTATTACCAGTCCATACCTCATGTGGAGTCTTATACTCCAACACTAATGAAGGTGATCTGTTAACCAAGTAACATGCAGTCTCCACTGCCTCTACCCAGGATTATTGTTCTAACCTGGTACCACTAAGCATGATTCTTTCCTTTTCCATCAATGTTCCATTCATTCTTTCTACAACTCTTTTTTTCTAAGATGTGTATGGAGTATTATTCTTTCGTGCTATACCACACCTCTTACAAAACTCTTCAAATTCCTTCTTGCAGAACTCTCCACCATTATCTGTCCTTAGTTCTTTTATCTCCTTCTCTGTCTGGTTTTCCACCAGAGCCTTAAATTCTTTAAATCTATCAAAGAATTCAGATTTCTTCCTCAAGAAATATATCCATGTATTCCTTGAGAAGTCATCTATGAATGAAAAATAGTACACAGACTTACCTAGTGATGGAACCGACATAGGTCCAAACACATGTCTGTGCACAAGCTCTAATATCTTATTCGCCCTCTTAGCACCAGAAGGAAAAATCACTTGATTCTGCTTCGCATATACACAATGTTCATAGAAATAAAAATCCAGAGAGCTATTAGACATACCTTCTACAATACCATTTCCATGCAGTATCTGAAGGCCCTTCTCCCCAATATGTCCAAGCCTTTGATGCCATAGCATGGTATTTTCTCCAGAGACCGCTAGACTTTCCGCTCCACTTTCGGGAACCACAATACTGTTGCACCCAGCAATAATAGTGTTGCCCTGAATCTTGTACAGAGTTCCAATCCAAACTCCCTGCATTAATACCAGTGCTCCCCAAACCATCTTACAGGTATCTTTCTCAAACACTGTTTTTACACCTACATCATCCATCTTGGTTACAGAAATCAGATTTCTGGCCAATGCAGGAATGTGCAGAACACCAGGAAGTGTTCTAATCCTTCCACCTTGTAGCTTTAGCTAGAATTTTCCACCTCCGATGATTTTGGTGTTCCTATCATCACCTAACAAGACATCACCGCCATCATATTTCTCATACTCGCAAAACGACTCCCTATGGGGAGTGAAGTGAAAGGATGCACCCGAGTCAATTAACCATGACTCATGATCTACATGTGTATTTGAAGAAGAAACCAAATACACATCCCCACCTTCATCCGAGGTGGTTTTTGCCTCTGCAAAAGGAGCATCATCAGATCCCTTTCCTTTCTCAGGAGCTTTAGATCTGTAGTCCTTTTTGTAGTGCCCTTCCTTTCCGCATTTCTAGCACACCTTTACAAACTTTCCAGGAGAATTATATCTCCCTCTAGATTTAGATCTCCCACTCAAAACCTTATTCTTGTTTCTATTTTGGGACCTTCCTCGTACAGATAAGGCATCTCCATTCTGACCCTCCATATTTCTCTGTCTCATTTCCTCTAACAGCAAGGCTGAGACAATATCATCAAAATTCAAGGTAGTTGTATTGCTACCTATTGCAATAACCAAACTGTCCCACGAGTCTGGTAGAGAACATAACAAACTGATGCACTTATCTTCATCTAAGATTTTAATATCAATAGATGACAGCTGACTTACCACAATATTGAAGGCGTTCAGATGCTCTGTCACCAAGTCTCCATCCTTCATCCTTAGGTTATACAACTTTTTCCGCAGGAACAATTTATTCACCAGAGATTTAGATTGGTACAAGGTCCCTAGCTTGTCCCACAAGGTCTTCACCATAGCTTCTCCAAATACATTCAACAATATTGAATTTGAGACACACAACCGTATTGTGCTCTTTGCCTTCCAATCCAGTTTCTTCCAGTCTTCATCTGACATTGCCGTTGGTTTAGTACCTGAATCTACCGTGATCCACTGATATTTATCCACTAGAAGATCCTCCATCTTCAGCTTCCACAACTCAAAACTCTGACCACTAAATTTTTTGATCTCTATCTTCCCGCTGCTCACCATCTTCTTTCACTGCAAGAATCGATCTCGCAGATCTCCCACTAAACAAGGTCTACCTCAGGCCCGAGCAAAAAATCCCTTAGTAGCAAAGGTGTCCCCTTGAAGCCGAAATTTCTCTGATACCAAATGTAGGTTTAACCTTGTACAAACATTATATGAAAATGAATGTTAAGGACGACCAACTTGATTTTTCGTTATATTCCTTTTAGTGTTACAACGCATATATATACATGTCAAAGAATACATAAACCTCAATCCATTAACCCTAGATTAGAAAATAACCATAGTTCCCTTGACCAAATCTACAAAATACCAGCGGCCGAAAACCATCATGCCCCAAAACCATGTGCAAACCCATGCACAAAACCCCACTGGAAAATAAGGACCAAAAAAATTTTCTAGGACACTGCCCTGGACCTCGACAAGGGGGGCTACCGCCCCCTTGTGACCCCCTTGACATTGTACCCAACGCAATGTACAGGAGGGGCTATCGCCCCACCTATTACCCCCCCACGTGTGATTAGTCATGGAAAGAATATAACACGAACCCAATAAACAACAGAAGTAAATAGAATTTTTTCACCAAACAACATGGTATGCAGAATGGAAAGAAGAACGCTATCACACCAACAAAAAATCCTTCCAAATATTTTGTCAAACGTGAAGACATTATAGCACAACACATTGCGAAGTCCATGGACAAAGCAAAACCAATGGTTGCAATTAACACTGCAACTATAGCCATAGAGGACGGGGGAGAAGTATCAGCCCCATCATCAAATGCAATGAGCACAACCCAAACAATAGAGCAACCCATGCTGACACAACCCATTGCAATAGCTATGGTTTTGATGCTCAGAAAATTACCTCTAAAGGTTAGCAATTGGAAGGTGCTATTGCCATCACACCTCACCAAAGCTTTGGTTAGAAATGCATTGCCCGCGAATCCAATTCCCTTGTTGTCCATGATGTAATCTTGTATCACCCTCCTGGTGACCAGAGAGCTAGACAAACCATCTACGGTGAAAAAAACAATGAGCACAATGTTGATCAATGTTTCTGACAACCTTGGTAGTAAGAAGGAGGTAATGTTGTATTCTACTTTTCCCTCTTCGATTCCTATACCTCCAGCCAAGTAGCTTTCTAGTGCTTCCGAAGCCATGAATATAACTCCTCTACCTTCCACATCTTTAGATTTGAATGATCTTATCAGGAGTTCTACCCAATTATCATGGTGGGAATCTTTCAATGGAATACAAACACAAATAGTCCCCCCTACACGGTTGGATATTCCAACATCGATGTCCTCCATAATTTTACATACCACATAGGGTTTTGCAGGGGATTACATTATGGAGTTACCCTCTCTCAATATATCCCCTTCTTCAGTATACAACAAGTCATTGATGCACCTATGGAATCCATTTCTGAGGCAGGTCAGATATAGGAGTAAGCACATGAAATCAAACAATTGCTTCAGTGTTCTAGGTATCCGACGAGCAAGCATGACTATAATTTATTTGTCGGTCCAAAATAAAATTCACTTGCAGTTGCATTCACATGCTTCTTTAGTGACTGCAGCATCTCCTAAGGGTCATAATTCCAGTAGCATACAGTCCAAAAAATGGGTATTGCATTGCGTGAACTTCCTGATGGAAGAATTAGGCTTTCCATTTGATAGAATTACAACAGAAGCTTTTGATAAGTCAAAATATTCACCTATGAAATCAATCATCTGAGGCTAGCATGTGGTGAGTCCATTCCTAGGATTTATGATCCTGAGTTTGCGACCTCTTAGAATGGCTAGGACATCCTTGGCACCGATTTCCAGATTGAGCCTTCCTCTGATGATACTTGTAACAAACACTACTAAATTACCTATACATGAAGAAGGAAAATTAACGCAGGAATATATTCTATGTATGCTTCAGTGTGGAATTGTAGTGTATTTGTGAAGCTTTCAAGCACTCATTGGTGAGGTATATATCATCTCTGTAGGATATAGTTTTATTTCTATTATATGTGAGAGTTCTTTGTAGGATAACATCATCTTGAAGGGGTCATTAGCCACATAGTAAGGCAGTATATTGATTGTACCCTTATTCACCAAATAGAAGAGTGGTATAGTCATGTTGAGAAGCCAAGGAGATGTAGCCCAGGCGGGGTGAACTTCTTCATCAAACTTTTTGTCCTATGATTTGATGCATATGTCTTTTTCAGTTGTTGATATTGGTATGTTATTTTTAATAAATTTTAACATTTTAATCCTGGAAGCAACCTGCTCATTACATATAAAACCATGCACAAAAGAAACACATTTCTTATATGGATGCAGGAGTTTGCATAACATAAAACAAGTTTGCTCTCATTTCAGATCAAGTTGGTATCAGAGCATAAGGTTCATTGTTACTTTTTTCAAAGAGCGTTGTTCGTTAAGAGGAAAATTCTTACCAGGTTGAAACTTCGAAGAGGAGCAGGAGAGCATGTTGGTATGACTTCCCAACTAGGAACAAAGAGAAGGAGGTTAGGGTTACTAATAACCCCACTTCAATTTTAATCTTTGGAAAATGTTGAGACTTCAAAGAGCATACTCCAAGGAGAAAATCCTAAAATTCTCTCAAGGGGAGAATATAAAAAGAATGGTGTTTCACCACCATCTTCACCAACAAATTCCTTGTTTTTTATAGATTTGAGGTGTTATGCTGATCTAGAAAGTACTTCTAAGATGGAGGATGAAGACATTTGTGCTTTCTGTCCACATGATGTGGGAGAAGTTAAATCAAGATTTTATGTTGAGGATCAAGAAGAAGAAGACACAAGAGGTCAATAGGACACCTTGAGAATCCGAAAGGATTTTGAAGCCATATTTGTGTCTCAATCCAGGGATGAGATAAAGGGTGAGCATGCATATGCTCTTTACTTGTATGCACATACTGATACAAATTATTTTGTAGCCTTTGAAATATATAACAAAGGTATTGAGTCAAAGATCTTGACAAAGATGAGAAACCAAGAAGGCTTGGGTCTTGGCGCAAATCAACAAGTCATCAAGAACCCAAGAGAGGTGAAACAAAGGCCTAAGCATGAAGGCTTGGGATATGTTGCACTGGAGGACTGGTCTTCTGATGGCAGTGACGATTGGGTATCATGTACCTACTATTGCAAAAGAGGAAAAAAAGTAGCAAGGTGTTGTATTTTACATCCAAAGCTCATACCTATTTGGCTCTCTAGATAGACACCATTGATATCGTTTGTCTCTTCACTTGCATGATACAAGATTTCACGTGAATGTTTTTCAGTTGAAGGCATTTTTAATTTTTGCAAAATTTTCGCCAAGATGGTATAAAAGATGGGTATGTTACTGATTTATGTTGCAGCAATTTATCATTCAACTCATCTCTTATGATCAATCATATGTTTTTTGTTTATGTACTTATTTCTACTTAAAAGATAGAGTTGAAAAGTGTATATATGCATGATAATTTGTATGTGTAAATAGAGAACTTATGATAAGTTCTTTGTAAATAGATACATGCATGAGTGTGTCAATATGTAGCATATGTTTATCGACTTGTGTTGATTATGTCGCACACATTTCATATCGATTTATGTCGATTGTGTTGTACATTTCATGTCAGCTTGTGGTTGATGTCTCATGATTTTTTTTTACTATATTTGTCGATTATGTTGATCAACTTATGTTTTAGTCAATGGTGTTTATCGATTGTGGGTCGATATTGGATACACATATGTGCAAGAAGATCGCCATGTACTTGATGTTACAAGAGGTGACAGTCATTGCTTTGAGGAGAAAAAACGAGGTGGTCGTTATTTCAATTCTTGCATAATGTTTTCTTTTCAAGATTGATTGTGTCCTTGTGACAAGATGTTGCAGGAAGTTTGAGATCCATCCAGTGACAAGTGGATGAGACGAAAAGTTTTTTGCAACCATTACAGAACAAGATGGATTTTTTTTGTTGAAGCCAATATTTCACACATATTGCAAGTTTAATTTGGATAAGCAAATTTCCAAGAAGAAGCTTGTATGCCTTTGTTGCAAGAGGGACTTCATTCTAAGTGGGAAGACTAACAATTTTCCAAGCACATAGAGATCGATGTGGTACAGTTGGATATGTATCAGTCAACAAAAGCTAGTAATGCTGAAGTGAGTCAACAATAGCCAAAGAGCAGTGGTTGAGAGACATAGCCAGTTTTGATGCAAGGTATGTCAAGATAATTGGCAAGTAAGACTAGTCAAGTAAAATCAGTTGATATAACTTGAAAGTAGAAGACTGTTGAAGCTCAAGAAGATAATTATCAGCTTTTGTGGGTCCAGAAGGCCGTCAGTGGGAAGGTGTGGTCAAAATTTGGATCAAGGCCTAAAATCAGCTAAAATTCAAAGTGCTTAAAATTTCTTCGAACCTAAATGGCCAGATAGAGTTCATCGCCAGGATTCCGATGCAACTCATTTCATCAAAATTTGAGTTCGTATGACTGAGTTATCGTCTGTTGTTCGTTTTCCAAAACAGGAAAAAAATGTGTAGAACAAGTACAGTGCTGATGTGGCAAGTACAGTCAACATTGTAGGAACATTCTCCATATTGCATCCAGTGACATTGTGACAAGTGTTGTCTTCAAATTCTCCAGATGGGTTAAGTGAAGAGAAAAATTTCCCAATGACCTTCAATTCTTCCTAAGTTTGAATTTGAAATTTTTTAAGGGTTGGAGTGAAACCCAACCAGAGGGTGCCACATGTCCTCTCTGGTGGGCCACCTCCTCACTTATGGGGGTTGAATTATATGGATGGGACCTGTTGTGGTAAAACACAACCCCCCCATTTTTTACTTATGTACTTCAAATAATGGTGACCCTTTCTACAAAACTTTTCGCTAAACACCTTTTAGGATTTTCATTAAGTTAATTATCCTACATTTTTGTCATATTTTCATTTTTATCGGATTTCTATTTTGATTGTTTCATTGAATCTGTTTTTTCATAAGCTTTCTGACGATACTTATTTTGCTCCATTTTGTCAGTCGATTTGTAAATGGCCCTCCTTTGAAGTTTTGAATATTTTCTTGCTTGGGTTGAAAACATGTATAAAGTATACCAATATTTTAAGTCTTGTAGTTAAAATAATCATTCATTGTAAATATTGACCTCACTTCATTTTTATTATTTTCACCTTTTTTCCCAATATCCAAATACTTCATTCACTATAAAACCTAAACTATATTTAAAACCCATAGTTTAACACTTTAAATCCAATTTAACCCCCAAAACCCACGTACACAACCTTTTGAGACTTATTACTTTATAAACCCACTTACAATAAATTATGAAAATCTAATGTTATAGGTCTGCCCACCCATCAAACAGTCATGTTATATAACATTATATATTACCACATTATATATTACATATCGTATATATAACTAACAACCACTTAAAACCTTTCTTAGGACCCCTTACATTTTCACATATCGGCAATCGCAAAAAACTTCACCACAGTCATGTGCTTTCCTTCTGAAACGCTAACGCGATATTATGTGGGACCCTTACCTGCCTACTTCCACGTCACTCCCATCGTACATCGCATATCTTACATTTTATTTTCGAACATTCATCGATACCCATCTCCAAATGCGATTTGCGATAAGTTTTAAATGCGATTTGCGATAAGCCTTTGACTGTGATTTGTGATATGACAAATTGCAAATCACAATTCTTACCTCATTGTTTCTCATATTAACAAATATGACTGATTGTGATATGCGATTGGTCCCACCTCTGCCTATCACGTCACTTTCTTTTGCCGCCAGTCCCTCTGCTTTTTTCCACCATTTCTGATCCACATTGCTGCCAAAGTCTATCCAAAAGATCTGGATATTTGAGTGATTCACAAATATAATGAATCTGCGCCATAAAAAAGACAAAAGGGGTTTTTTTTTTTAAATGATTTTTTCCTGTTTTTATATTGAAAATTAATGAAAAAATATTTCGCAACATAAATTCCAGAATTATGGAAATTTTAATATACCAACTTTGGAAGCTCATAGATCAAGTTTTACTTGGAAAAATGAGGACCAGGATGGCTCACTAGATAGATAAAATCACGGAGAAAATTTCTGAAGTGGTTTCATTTCCATACTTGATCATTTATTGGGACTAAAATTCAGTAGAAAATCAAGCTCTGAATTAAAAAAGAAAACTAATTTTTTGAATTTAATTTTCTACATTTTAGTTTTCTGACAACTTCTTCTAAGAGAAAATCCATTCGTCAATGATATTCTTGACCAATTAGATCATCACATACATAAATAGAAAGCTTAAATTTACTTTTAAATTATTTATTTAATTAAGTTTTGATTGGATTTATTTTAATTCCATATTTTTCATTTTGATTTTATTTTTACATTTTAATTTTGTTTTGATTTATTTTTTATAGGAAAATAGTTGAAGAGATGAGGAGAAAAATATCTTAATCAATAAGAAGGCTCCAGCAATTAAAGAATATGATTTTGAGCCAATAAAAATTTATAGAACAAAACCACTCTTCACACAAACTTTCTTATGAATAAATCCTCTTGTAAATATTATAAATAGCATATTGCAAAATGTAATAAGGGCTTCTCTCCTCTGCAATTATAGAATTATAAAAGCACTTATGTAATAGGAATTTAGAGTTGTAGGTGGGAGGAGAGGAATCTCAGATCTGGAGATTATTAAGGTTTTTCTTTTACATTCTGAGTTATGTATAATGAACAGAGTTTGCATTATTGTAACTCTGGTTTTTGAAAACAGAAGTTCAGATATTGTAAAAGATTGTTAGAGACCGGAGCTGGAGAAATGTACTTAATATTTTGGTATTTATAACACTATTATTTTAAATGCTGGTTTCATTTTATGATAACAGGAATGAGTCAATTTACTTCCATATTTGTGCACTTTTTTCGGATGAGTAATTGGCCTCAATTTTATGTTATTATTTATCTATACTCTTATGGGCTAAATCTTGGTTTTTGAGTAACTATTTACTCAGAAATCTATCTTATAAAACTGATTTATTGAATAGTGATATGTTGTGAACTATTTCCGCATATTATTGTTTAATTATTCAAAGTTACTGATTAAATGATCAATGTAATTTTGAGAAATATTTCCTGAGTGTTTTTGATTGATTATTTCAGTTAAGATGTCTCTAGATAAGATGTGTTTGGTATTCATAATGTCAGTTAATTGAACTAATTCATTAGCTTTATATTCATTATAAGCTAGACATATTTAAATCCCAATTATTTAAAATAGCTTTCTCTCAGTTGGGATAGATCTATATGTGCCTAATTCAGATAGGATTAACATAGTTCTTTTTGCTTGCATATTAGAATAATTTTACATATAGATTAAATTCTACATCCCTAGAAAGTCCTTTTCCCAAAGAGGAAAAAATTTAATTGTGGCTTGTATAAACCAAAATTAGCTTAAGGATCACTTTCTTGCCCGATCAACAAGAGAAATGATCTAATGTATCTTTCCCATTGGTAGAAAAAAGTCATATTTTAAGCCAATGAATATTGAGAGAAGGTAACTGGACCTAGTTGAACCAGTCGGAGCCACTATTCCAAATGGAAAAGGAACTGCTTTAATATCGGGACTGGGTGGTCATCCCCCATGTTGTTGCAACGATTTCAAGGCCCTAACATTTTCGCACTAGAAGGAGGGCCTGAGACTTGTCTTCCTTTAGAGTCTTTGTATTATAACATTTTATTTTTATTCCAATGGCTCCTATAAAACTTCCAATTTGGTGTTGTATTTCTGGATTTGCATCTTCTAATACTCCACTAGAAATAGTAAGATTTTTGTTTTAGGTAAAGTTTAACGGTAAGAGGAATACTTCTGCATTTAATTATACTTTACAATTCATTCAAAAAATTTTAAATTCTATTTTTCATGACATTGATGAAGATATTTTATGCAGGATTTTTAATCTTACATTCTTGGCAAAAGCCATAAGTTGGTGTCAATCACTTCCAGTTGCCTCAATCGACACTTGGGAGAAATTTATTACAATCTTCCTTTGTAAATTTGATGAATATATCTACGAAAAGGTATGTGACGATTTTTAAAATCTACGAAGGTTTGAACGTGAGTCTTTAATTGATTTTACCATCAGATTTCATTTAAATTGTTTAAAATTTAAAATTTTAGATAAACCTTTGAAAGAAGAATTATTAGATTAGTTTCAACATATTTTCTCTCTTCCTTCCATTCATAATCCATGTAAAATTATTTCAAACTTTGATCAATCTACTTTTAATTGCATTGACATAAGTGATAATTCCAATATGGAGGTACAAACAAATTATGATGAAGTGGCCTCTATTTTGTATAATCAATCCCTTTAATTACTGCACATTTACCACAGTATTGATAAGCATCAAAGTGCACATTCACATTTCAATTAATCTCAATCACAAAGCTTGGAAAATTTCACTAATCAACTGCAAGAAGATATAAGCAACACTCTTGAAAAAAATACCGCTTTAAAATTTTAAAATAGGTATCAGTAAGAATCAGAAAATCATAACATAATCTAACAAGTACCACCAGTCATTGAAGTTTCCAATAATACATCCTTATCAGGTAAGATTGAATTCATTTCTCCAATGGTAAGTTTCATGTGCCCAATTTCATTTATTTCCATTTCTTCATTTTTTGTTTTAGTTTTTGCTGATCTCGAACTCTGTTTTTCAGGTCTTCATAAATTTTTCGCACCTCTATTAGATCAGTTTTCAAAATTTCTTTTTTCTCTATGAGATTCTTAAAAGTGAAGCAGTAATGAGCCTCATCAAACCAGCTAGAATAGGGAGTTTCTGAACCTCTAGTCTGTATTGTTAAGCACTACTTTCATTAGAAAATAGTTAAGGTGCTTTTTGCGGGTTTTGTCTTGAATAATAAAATTTGTAATAGACAGAATCTTCTCATTCAACATATTATCTATCATCACTATTATTAACCCTCTACATTGTGAGAGTCTCATTTCTTATAACTTTGCAAGATAAAAAAAATTTATCTCAACATAGGAATGAACATACATATGCTTATTTTCTTTTATAATCCTTTGTTGATGAAATTAATATAAATAGTCTTGTAGGATTTTAGCTTTTAAATTTTCTTTTTTATTTTAGTTTTTTATTTCTTCAATTTTTATTCATTGATTTCTTTTCTTACTTTAGTTTAGTGATTATTTTCCTTTTGCTTTCAGCTTTGATCTGATTTTGGTGACTTTGCCATGACTTATGTAAAATGCATTTTTATTACCTTACAATTGTTGACATACATGAGAAATATTTTACTCTATTAATTTAATTGAATTTCATTTATCGTTAAAGGAATATCTTTATGGAATCATAAAGTCATCTCGCTTTAAATATTTTTCATGGAGGAACACACATCCTTTCTAAGTGATTGAGTTTAATTTTTCATGGAAAGAACTGATTTTAGTTTAATACAATGAATCCCTCGCACCCCTCTACATAAAAGCCTCTGATTGATAGTTGCACGAAAATAATTTGGAGTAAACATTATGAAATTATTATGTCCATTAAACATAAAATCTCTATTACTATCCCACCTCTTTCACTCAAATACATCATAAATAAAAATCTTGCAAATGCTCTTATCGAAAGAGTGAAAAAGAAGCAGAATGGGAAATACAAGTAAACCAATTAGGGCTATGGACACTCGCTGGAAGCGGGACTAGGCTTGTATGGCATAAAAGATAACTTCGTCAGGGTACGATTCAGGCTCACTGGCAGTGAAGCAATGTCAGAGACAATCAGAAAATGGATACATGCTTTAAAAAAAACTCCTATCTCTACCTTCCTCTATTTTTCACATGAGGAAAGTTTAAAAAACAAATTTCCCTAAATTTGGATCCATCACTTTTACTCGAGTCTATTTTAAGTACTTATATTTACAAACTCATATTGCTTAATCTATTTATGTGGGAGCTATGGAAAATTTTACTGTTATACGATTCGTGATTTCCATTATTTTTAGCCTTTAGGTAAATTTAAGTTCATTATATGCAATGAGAGATAACTGGTTCTTCTCTTGCATGTCGCCATTGTTGTGGTTATACAAACTCCCCCCCCCCCCCCCCCCATCTTTTACTTATGTACTTCAAATAATGGGGACCATTTCTACAAAATTTTTGGCTAAAAACCTTTTAGGATTTTCATTAAGTTAATTATCCTAGATTTTTGGCATTGTTATATTTTTATTGGATTTTCATTTTAATTGTTTCATTGAATCTGATTTTTCATAATATTTCCAATGATACTTATTTTTCTCCATTTGGTCAATCGGTTTGTAAATGACCCTCCTTTGAAGTTTTGATTATTTTCTTGCTTGGGTTAAAAACATGTATAAAGTATACCAATATTTTAATTCTTGTAGTTAAAATAGTCATTCATTGTAAATATTGACCTCACTTCATTTTTATTATTTTCACCTTTTTTCCCAATATCCGAACACTTCATTCACTATATAGCCTAAAATATATTTAAAACCCGTAGTTTAACACCTTAAATCCCATTTAACCCCCAAAACCCACATACACAACCTTTCGGGACTTATTACTTTATAAACCCACTTATATTAAATTATGAAATTCTAATGTTATAGCTCCGCCCACCCATCAAAAAGCCATGTTATATAACATTATATCTTACCAGATTATACATTACATATCATATATCTAACTAACTATCGCGTAAAACATTTGGTAGGACCCCTTACCCTTTCGCATATTGGCCATCGCAAAAAACCTTACCACATTCATTTGCTATCCTTCTGAAACGCCAATGTGATATTATTTGGGACCCTTACCTTCATACCGCCATGTCACTCCCATCGCACATTGCATATATTACTTTTTATTGCCGAGCACTCATCGCTACCCGTCTTGAAATGCGATTTGCGATATCACAAATCGAAAATCGCAATTCTTACCTCGTTGTTTCTCATAATAGAAAATATGCCCCATTGTGATTTTTGATTGTTCCTACCTCTACGTGTCACGTCACTTGCTTTTACCGCTAGTCCCTCTGCTATCTTCCACCATTTCTTCTCCACGTTGCTGCCAAAGTCTATCCAAAAGATTTGGATATTTGAGTGATTCACAAATATAATGAATCTGCACCATAAAAAGGCAAAAATGGGTTTTCTGTTAAAATAATTTTTTCCTGTTTTTATATTAAACATTAATGAAAACATATTTCGCACTAGAAATTCCAGAATTATAGCTATTGTCATATACCAACTTTGGAAGCTCATAAATGAAGTTTTAGTTGGCCAAATGAGGCCGAAGACAGCTCATTGGATAGATAAAAACATGGAGAAAATTTATAAAGTGGTTTCATTTCCATATTTGATCACTTATTGGGACTAAAATTTAGCAGAAGATCAAGATCTCGATTTTTAACAAAACTATTTTTCTGAGTTTAATTTTCTACATTTTAATTTTCCCACAGCTTCTTCTAAGAGCAGATCCATTCGTTAATGATATCCTTGACCAATTATATCATCACATACATCTATAGAAAGCTTAAATTTCCTTTTAAATTATTTATTTAATTAATTTTCGATTGGATTTATTTTAATTCCGAATTTGGCATTTTGATTTTATTTTTACATTTTAATTTTGTTTTGATTTGTTTTTTGCAGGAAAAAAGTTGAAGAGATGAGGAGAAAAATATCTCAATCAATGAGAAGGCTGCATTAGTTGAAGAATATGATTTTAAGCCAATAAAAATTGATTGAACAAAACTAATCTTCAAACAAAATTTCTTATGAAGAAATCATTTTATAAATAGAAGATTGAAAAATGTGATAGGGGCTTCTCTCCTCTGAATTTCTAGAATTCTAAAAGCACTTTTGTAATAGGAATTTAGAGTTTTAGGTGGGAGGAGAGGAATCAAAGATCTGGATATTATTGAGGTTTTTCTTTTACATTCCGAGTTATGTATAATAAACAGATTTTGCACTATTGTAGCTCTGGTTTTTGAAAGCAGAAGTTCAGACATTGTAAAAGACTGTTAGAGACCAGACCTGGAGAAATGGAATTAATAAGTTGGAATTTATAATACTATTATTTTAAATGCTGGTTTCATTTTATGATAACAGGAATGTGTCAATTTACTTCCATATTTGTGCACATTTTTCGGTACGAGTAATTTGCCTCAATTTTATGTTATTATTTATCTCTACTCTTATGGATTGAATCTTGATTTCTAAGTAACTATTTACTCATAAATAAGTCTCATAAAACTGACTTATTGAATATTTATATGTTTTGAACTATTTCCTCATATTATTGTTTAATTATTCAAAGTTACTGATTAAATGATTAATATCATTTTGAGAACTATTTCTTGAGTGTTTTTTCTTGATTATTTCGACTAAGAGGTGTCTAGATAAGATGTGTTTGGTATTCATAATGTCAGTTAATTGAAATACTTTGCTATTTTGATATTCATTATAACCTAGACATATTTAAATCCCAATTATTTAAAATATCTTGCTCTCAATTGGGATAGATCTATATCTGCCTAATTGAGATAGGATTAAGATAGTTATTTTTTCTTGCATATTAGAATAATTTTTCATATATATTAAATTATACATCCCTAGAAAGTCCTCTTCCTAAAGAGGAAAAAAATTAATTGTGGCTTGGCTAAGGCCAAATTAGCCTAAGAATCACCTTCGTGCCCGCTCCACAAGAGAAATGATCTGATGTCTCTTTCCCATTGGTAGACAAAAGTCATATTTTAAGCCAATGCATATTGAGAGAAGAAAATTGGACCTAGTTAAACCAGTAGGAGCCACTATTCCAAATGGAAAAGGAATTGCTTTAAGATCCAGACCGGGTGGTCATCCCCCATATTGTTGCAGTGAATTTCGAGGTCCCAACAGGACCTTGGTCTAATGGTCGAATTATTTGTTATATCAGTGATTGGATTAAGAACCTCCCCTACCTTGCACATCAATCTACACTTTTTGTCTCTTAAGGAAAGATAAGATTCTTGGCAATGAAGAAGCACTTTTTCTACATTTATGAGGCTCCCTGAATTGAATCACCAAACACAGAAAATTCATCCATATATATTTCCACACACTCAAGATCAGAAAAAATATCCAAAAATGCCCTTTCAAAGGTAGTTGGGGCATTACACAACCTAAAGGGAAGCACTCGGTAGGAAAATGTGCCCCATGGGCATGTAAAAGTGCTTTTATCTTGATCCTCGGGTGCAATCTGTATCTGGTTATAGCCACTAAAGCCATCTAGAAAAGAGAAGTACTTCTTACCAGCAAGAGTATCGAGTACCTGATCGATAAAAGGAAGGGGGAAGTAATCCTTAAGAGTGGCTTTATTCAATTATCTATGTTCAATGAAAATATGCCATCTCCAATCTTTCTTCAAGACTAATACCAATGGAGAGACCCACTAGTTGTTAGAAATAGGATAGATAAATTCAACAACCAAGATTTTTTGTAATTCTTCTTTTACAACATCTCTTAGAGCTTGGATCATATTCCTTTGGGGTTGTCAGATAGGTCAGGCTTCATTCTGAATATAGATATGGTGAGTAAAATTTTAAGGAGGGATGTCTTTCATATCTTCATAAACCCATGCAAAGGCATCAAGATGGTTTCACAAAAAATTCACAAGATGCTCATGCTGGGATGAGTCCAATTCTGAACTAATATGTAAATATTTTCTTGCACTAATCTCAATAAGAGTAGCATCAGGCTCAAGAGTAAATAGAGGTGTTACTAAATATGGAGGTGAGGAAGGTAGAGAGTCGTGACTTTCCTGAAAATCTAGACTAAAAATTTGACTCAATGACTCAAAATTGGGCTTGGTGTCTAGATTGTTCACGAAGTCTTGAATCTCACCCTCCTGTGAGGACTCGTTATACTGATGTATCATGGAAAGATACTAAGCCTCCTCATCACTACTATAGTTTAACCACAAAGTGTCTAAGAGCTCCTGAATAGATCTAGCGGGTGGATACAAGGTGACATTCTTCCTAGAATATCCATAGGAAATATACATGTCACCATAATAGCATCCAATATAAGCATCGACCATAGCAAGCCATGGTCATCCCAAGATCAAGGGATATCCTCCCACGGGATTCTTTGGTTGTAGAAAAATGAATTCCGCGGGGTATTCCCAAGAATGTAATCAAATGACCACATCATACAACACCCGTTCTGGCTTTATTTTAGATCTGTTTGCCAATTCAAGCACAGTAGGAGTAGGAAGAATATAGAACAACCTAATTTGATCCATGGTTTGATTGTTCATTACATTAATGGTTGCCCCCAGGTCTCTAAGTACATTAGAGACAAGGACATCACCTATCTGAACATAGAAAATAGGGTTTCCAGGGTCAGTATATTTCTTCATGTGCATGCACGCCATCATTAACTCTACTGCTCTCCCAACAAATTAAATGGTTTGAGGTTCCAATATTCTCCTTCCTAGCTTCTAGAGACATAGTTCCCTAATTATTTTTGTACAAATGGGGATATCTTTGATAGCTTGGAGAAGAGGCACCTTTATGAAGAGGTTCCTAAGCTCAGAGGCTAGGCTAGAATCAAGAATGGGGTCATTCTTCTCCACAACTAGCCTCTCTAGATAGAGAGGTCGGTTGGAAGAAGAGGCTCTGAGGGTACAGTGTAATGTTCCCAATTTTAGCCTCAAGCTAAAATGGAACATTATAGTTGCATATTTTCATTTTGTTGAATAAAAGTGGGTAAAGTGACCCATTCATGTAATAAACAGGAATAAAATCCCTTACAATGTGAAAGGGGATCATCATGGAGCAGGATTTCACACCCTCATGTGTGAAAGAGGTTAAATTGCAAAAGGACAAGGTCTAGTTGACCAAAGTCAATAGCGCAGAGATAAGAGGTGGGAGCCACCAAGTGGGAAAATGCAGTTTTAGTGGAGGAATATTCCATGGGGGAGGAAACTTCTAGAGGAAGGAAGGCCAAGGGTTGGAGACTTCGTTGTGTTTAAAAGAGGAGCAAGGCAGCCATTGAGATTATCTTTTGATAATTTGATATTCAAGTCTTAGAGACTTGTTGTTGCCTCTTGCTGTTCAGCGGAGCTATAGTGCCTCTGGGTACGAGGGAGTCCTCTTTAGGATTTCCTCTCCTTAATAAGGAGCTCATGAAGGATTGCATTCATCCTCCATATTTCGAAATTCAGGCCATAGCATCAGCCTACTCCATCAGCGCAGTATCTGTAGCAGATTATTGTGTAGTGTTGCAGGGTGTTGCTGGGGAGGTTTCCTACAACACCATTTCGAGCTTATCTTTCAAATGAGGGAGGTTCTCTACTTTTGGGAGGTTAGTGAGGATGGTTCCCGAGCTTATTCCAATATCATTGGTAGGAGGCCAACCACTACCATCAGTTATAGTGCAGACCCTCTTATAGACTGTGTTCTACTTGGAGCATATTTGCAGTGAGGGTGTTGCAGACATTTCAGAGGGTGAACTCTCTTGTGTCGGGATTAGCCTGACATTTGGGAGAATAATTGGAGAAAGGCACATCATCAGATTCATCCATTCAGATTTCTCCATTCCAATTCACATATTGAGTTGTTGTTGCTACCCAGCAACTCTGACATTTTACAGTTTTTCACATTTCAGCCAATCCTTCTAGGATTGACTTGAGGTAGTGATTGGGAGATGAGATCAGCTCTCCCAATGATGTATGAGCCATGTATATGTAGATCCATGATTTTTTTCACTTAGTATAGCAGTCTCCCTTCTATGACTGTGTAGTCCCTATTCATGGGCATCCTGCTATGGAGCAACATTTTATTATTATGGCATGAGTATTCATGAAAGGATTCTTGCCTTGTTCTTTTGATGTTCATTGTATCATTTTTCTGCTGATATTCATAATAAAATGGCTCAAGGGTTTTCATACATCTTGGCATAATGTTTATTCACTGTTATTTCTAGTTATGTCTTTATATTGTTGTAGCTGCATTTTTCGGTTATCTTGAAAGATTCCCAATCTTGTTGTATTTCCCTCTTGGGGATATTGTCCCTTGACAACGCACTATAGACAGAGTCTGATAGTGGGCCAGCTAGCCTCTGGATCTCATCCTTCTTTATGAAGGCGAAAAATCGAGTAAATGCCCCTTCAGTCTATCTCTGGAATAGATTTTCTTGTCGATTGACAATGTTTCTGAAAAATGAACATTACATACATGGATAGGCTGAACGCAGAGAGTTCAGCACCACGCAGAGAGTTTGGGATAGACTCAAGGAGGAGGGAGACACTCTCTCATTTTCAGCATCACCCACTCTCAGCAGTCATACTGCGCTGATATAGTTCCTGCAGGGTTGGAGGATAACATCTTCATGATGCAGGATTTCTGCTCCACATATTTGATGAGGAGGAGGATACTTCCTTTGGGGAAGGACTCTTTCACACATGGGAGTAGATGGAGGTCACTCATGCTTACATTTCTCGGGATCGAGAGATTCCTTTTGGATGCCAGTTTCTCATGGGAGACTAGCTTTTCAGGATCCCCATTACTACTTGAGCATAAGCAGCCGCATGATGGGCATGGTAGCATTTTGGAGGATGAATTTGGCATGGGGGATGTCAAAGTAGCAGAAAACAATGTGAGGGGAGCATCATACTGCAAAACACTAGCGTTGTCTATGAGGAGGATAGATCAGGACTTCCTAGCTATGCACTTGGATGCATACGTTGCCTTGCTAGAGGAGTTCACTTGAGAGGTAATTCATCATGACATATATCAGTATATAGAGAGATGCATAGCTCAATTGATGATGGAGAGGACATCACAACCACTTCCCTACTCATTGGAGGTGAGGGATAATTTTCAGTTGAGCCATTTCAGCTCAAGAGCCATTTCATTGGAGGTGAGGAATAATTTTCAGTTGAGCCATTTCAGCTCATATTTTGTATTGTACTTATTTTCCTTGTTTGAGAAGCATGATGTATCAATAGGGCTTGTACCTTCTTGCATATTATAAGAGGATGTACTTGCAGAAATTTGTAGAAGAAAATTGGCTAATCTTATGGTGGGTTGTGGAGGAGGCCACATACTTCTTGGTGTTCACCATTGGCACCTATTTGTGCTTTCATGATTCCATCTCATGAGATGTTTGTGGAAGAAAATAACTAGCTAGGAATCCACCTGTTAAATTCTTTTTGATGCAGACAAGAGGTGCACTGCGTTGGTCCCATAATAGAAGCAATGACCCGCTCTCTAGTTTTCTTGTGACAACTTGCTTACATTGTATTATGCTTCCTTGTATTGTTGATGTTGTACATTCACAGGGAGAATTATTTGGAGAGTGTTCTATATTTTGGGATAGCCCATTGGGAGCATGATTCTCCCTACTATGCATGTTTTATTTTGTAGGAGATACCATGGGAAAACCATGATTGCCACATTGCTACATTCCTCTTCATGTGGAGGAAGCCACTTGGAGAAATTGAGGAGGCATTCATGGCTGATTTTCTTGATGGGGTATCTTGGGCCATTCTTTTAGCCATATCATTTCAGCCCAAGAATGAAGGCAACCCCATGTATACTTCAAATGGAGAGAAGAACTCCTTGGGATGAATCAGCAAAACTCTCCATTCAGCCCCACTACATTGCACAAAACCTGGGGCAAGATCTTCATTTGGATGATAGCATGGGTGAGGGGATCATCAGTGGGATTATATTTTCCCATGCATGTCATCACCCCTACCTTGAGGAGGCCATGGTTCAGCAGGGAGATTTCCACCTACAGGGTATACACCATTCCAGTTTGCATACTTGGGAAGGAGCATTGGAGGGCATATTTATTGCAGCATATCTTGAGCAGTAGTGGGGATTGTTGATGAGGAGGCCAAAGAGAAGAAAGGGGGAGGAATTTTGTTCTCTCTATGTAGTTTCTTGAGGACAAACAACATGTGGGAGGGGAGGACTGTAATGTTCCCAATTTTAGCCTCAAGCTAAAATGGAACATTATAGTTGCATATTTTCATTTTGTTGAATAAAAGTGGGTAAAGTGACCCATTCATGTAATAAAAAGGAATAAAATCCCTTACAATGTGAAAGGGGATCATCATGGATCAAGATTTCACACCCTCATGTGTGAAAGAGGTTAAATTGCAAAAGGACAAGGTCTAGTTGACCAAAGTCAACATCGCTAAGATAAGAGGTGGGAGCCACCAAGTGGGATAGCGCAGTTTTAGTGGAGGAATATTCCATGGGGAAGGAATATTCTAGAGGAAGGAAGGCAAAGGGTTGGAGACTTCGTTGTGTTTAAAAGAGGAGCAAGGCAGAAATTGAGATTATCTTTTGATCATTTGATATTCAAGTCTTAGAGACTTGTTGTTCAGCAAAGCTACAGTGCCTCTGGGCACGAGGGAGTCATGTTTAGGATTTCCTCTCCTTCTTAAGGAGCTCATGAAGGATTTCACTCATCCTCCATATTCCAGCATTCAACCCATAGCATCATCCTACTCCATCAGCGCAGTTTCTATAGTAGATTATTGTGCAGTGTTATAGGGTGTTGCTGGGGAGGTTTCCTACAACACCATTTCGAGCTGATCTTTCAGAGGAGGGAGGTTCTCTACTTCCGAGAGGTTAGTGAGGATGGTTCCCAAGCTTATTCCACTATTATTGGTAGGAGGCCAACCACTACCATCAGTTACAGCACAGACCGTCTAATAGACTGCATTCTACTTGGAGCATATTTGCAGTGAGGGTGTTGCAGACATTTCAGAGGGTGAGCTCTCTTGTGTCAAGATCAGCCTGACATTTGGGAGAATCATTGGAGAAGGACACATCATCAGATTCAGCCATTCATCTTTCTCCATTCCACTTCACATATTTAGTTGCTGCTGCTACCTAGCAATTCCGGCATTTTGCATTTTTTCATATTTCAGCCAATCCTTCTAGGATTGACTTAAGCTAGTGATTGGGAGATGAGATCAGCTATCCCAATGATGTATGAGCCATGTATATGCAGATCCATGATGTTTTTCACTCAGTATAGTAGTCTCCCTTCTATGACTGTGGAATCCCTATTCATGGGCATCCTACTATGGAGAAACATTTTGTATTATGGCATGAGTATTCATGAAAGGCTTCTTACCTTGTTCTTTTGATGTTCATTGTATCATTTAGCTACTGAAATTCATAATAAAATGGCTCAAGGGTTTTCATACATTTTTGCATAATGTTTATTCACTGCTATTTCCAGTTATGTCTTTATATTGCTGTAGTTGGATTTTTGGGTTATCTTGATAGATTCCCAATCTTGTTGTATTTCCCTCTTGGGGATATTGTCCCTTGACAACGCTCTATAGACAGAGTCTGATAGTGGGTCAGGTAGCCTCTGGAGCTCATCCTTCTTTATGAAGGTGAAAAATATAGTAAATTCCCCTTCAATATATCTCTGGAATATATTTTCTTGTCAATTGACAATGTTTCTAAAAAAGGAACATTACATACAGGGATAGGCTAAATGGTGACATTCTTTTCAGAATGGTCAGAAGTTTCCTCCTCACCTTTTTCTTTGATAATCACCATAGGTTTTTTATGTTTTTCTATGGTTACTATCTTCCCCGATCTTAGTTGGAGATCATTGAATCCAACAGGCATGGACTGATATCTGGATAAGGAAATTGGGTTCATGGAATGGATCATTTGTACCCCTTTATTATTTGGGTCAGGTAAGGGGTGGGCAGGCAGCTAAGGAGGTCGAAACGGTTGTGGTAAAGGAAATGGTGGCATTGGTTGACTCAGCTGAGGTAATTATGGTTGCGGCATTGGGTAAGGTGCATATGTAGGTGGGTATGTCTAAATAGGTGAAGGATAGAAATGGTTTGAATGGTTTGGCCCTTTCCATCCTTGCTGCCAAGATTGGGAGGGTTTTCCATAATGATACTGGTTCCCATGCTTCTAATGTTGAGAATGACTAGTTTTAGGATAAGAATATGGATGTGCATTATAACCAAAGAAATGTGGGGGAAATTCAAGAGCCATACCTGTACTTACCTGAGGCCAGTTTCTTCGTGCTCCCATAGCATGCAATGATTCAACTTCAAGTTTTCCTCCTTCAAATGCAGCTTTAAGCCCAGGTATTAAGGAACATTTTTCAGTGGCATGGTTCTCTGCACAAATTGGAAATTTATTAGTTCCTTTTATATCAAGAGGAAATTCCATTAAAAGATGTTTTTTCCTACACTTTGGACAAACAATAAACAATGAATCCTGTTCTTCTACAAGTTTTTGCTGAAATTTCGAGTCTATTTGTTTGCTAACAGTACTCATTTTTTCAATTTTCATATTGTCCATTTTATTCTCCAATCCAACGATCATAGCATCAGTAGATTTGGTTTTCTTATTTCTATTATGAATTCCTTTACTGGATCTATATTGGTTCCTGGAGAATTTCCTTCACAAGTCACACAGATTTGATCAAAAGATTTATGAGAAATACCCCCTTGTCTTGACAAATTTAGATTATTTCGAGCATGATCATTAAGCCCACATAATAACAAGGTTCTAATGGTACTTAGATCAAATTTGTGCTTTGACCTTTGAAGGATGTACAAGAATATCTCTTAGTATTCCTCTAGGGTCTTATCATCATTTTACACGATAGTAAAGATTTTATCTCAAATATTTCTCGTTTTACAATATTCTTGATATTTCAACAGGAACACTCTCTACATCTGTTCCCAAGAAGATATAGTGTTACCCCCTAGTCCCATGAACCAGCTTAAAGGTACATCCTCGAGAGTTGTGAGGAAAAACTTTAATTTCTAAGGATCAGATGAATAATCATAACTTCTACATAGAATATCAAACTCAAATAAGAAAGAGTTTGGGTCTTCATGTACCTTACAATAGAAACAGGAAGAGCTGACGGTGGTATATTTTTCATTTG
The DNA here is from genome assembly GCA_034641835.2 of Pinus albicaulis. Taxonomy (NCBI): domain Eukaryota; kingdom Viridiplantae; phylum Streptophyta; class Pinopsida; order Pinales; family Pinaceae; genus Pinus; species Pinus albicaulis. The sequence continues at coordinate 1,346,671,456 of CM076577.1, read as the reverse complement.
CACGGCTACATTGGGATCCACAATTGGAAATCCAAAAATGGATTGTTTCTCATTTACCTAAGTTCCGCCAGATCCCTCGACATGGTCCTCATGATATACCATTGTTATTCCTCCAATCGAACTAGTCTCAACAGGCTGGGAAGATTGACTACGGGTTCTGATATGAAAATGGAACTATTTGTAATGCTATGAAAAGTATCTATTTCCATATAATTTAGTGTGCAAAGTGTTCTCCATGACTTGCAATTTAAACAAAGTATTTTTGGTAATGTTTCTGAGTTTTTATGTGTGAGGATTTGTTATTTAAATTTATTTCTTAACATATCACAACAAAAATACACCACAAGTAAAATTCACCATAACATAACACAGCAAAATGATGAGGCAGTTCACCCCTCCTGGGCTACATCTGTTGGTCAAAGACTCCCCAATGGCATGTCCTTGCTCTATAAATTTGCTCAAAATGGTTACATAGTGAAAAATATGCCTATATAGGAAAAACCAACTATAAATTCAACTTCAAAAGATAGAAATTAGCTAGAAATGGCTTTTTCTTCACCTTAAACAGTGAAATAAAACCCAACACAGTGCCTTCTCCATGATGGCCCTGATGGCTCCTTCCTCTTCCCTGATGAAAAATATGTTGTATATCAACTCTATTCCTTGTAAAACATATTCCAAACTCTCCCGAAGGTCGAAGAGTCCCAAAATTGACTAAAATTTCATCTTTTTTGGTTGAAAATTGAGAGAGTTATGACTTCTTTAACAAAAATGCCCAATGTCCACCAAAAACCCCACTAAAAGTGGGAGAACTCAAATTAACTCCACTAAAAAGGCAGATTCTCCAAGACTGGTGAAACCGTGCACTAAATTTTGCGGTGAAATTTAATTTAACAGTTTGTTTCGACGTGTTCACATGCGGAATAGGAGGAAACTATTTGTTGGGTGGATGAGGTTTGAAGACCGCCCCATTAAATGTTAACGGAGTGGACACATAGGTGGCATTAACCGCCATTGTAACTGTCAGCAGTAGCCCCCGGTCTATGCCATAAGTCACATGAGTTTAGTGCTTAGTACTAGGGATAGCTCCCTTCCAATATCTTCCATTCAACATAGCTTAGCCTGTGGTTTTTGAACACGGGTCTCATTGCTACGGGGCTAGCCCTTGAGGGGCTGGCCCCCAATTCCTCTACCCGATTCAAATGCCGACAACCCAAATTTTCATTTACTCACTACATGATTCATTCAATAAACATATGCCCACCCGACTATTTAAAACATATGCCCACATCGTGTTGGTCGGGTCGGCCCTACCCATGTAGTTGGGTCGAGGGTTCGACTCCCATGACCACAAAAATTTCTTAACAATTATTTTCAACCAATGCACTAGAGCCATGTGGCAACCTCTAGGCAGGCTACGTGGCACCCAATGATAGGCCCATAAACATTAATAAAAATTACTTTTCCAATAATAATAATTTTTTTTTTTTTGTAAAAATTGACAAAATCAATTAGTCAAAACATCATATTTTGGAGGTCATTGGAAGAATTCAAACCTCAGTAAATTTCACATAAGACCTCAGTTTTGATTCACTTTTTCGGCACCAGAATCGTAGCGACGAAGCATTTCTGGTCATTCAAATTGCAACCATTTCTAAGAACTTCCATTTTGAGTAGTTTTTTAAACTTGGACATGATCTCCTGCTCACAACTCCCCATTGGGAAGCTCTTGGACCCAAAAAGCCTTCAACTACCTATTCAAAAGATGAGGATATAGATCCCTCACCTTTTCCACCTCCATCCATTTTGCCTTACTCGGTTTGCTACCTCTAAGACCAATCTGAAGATAATCAACACTTCCCCTCCTTGAAGTGCATGTCCTTCTGTCAAGGATAGCATCCTCTTTCAGCTCATCCAAATATTATAGCAATAAATCCTCTATGGATGGCAACTAAATGTCACTTTCATGATCTACAATTAAAAGAGGTTCATACAAACATAAATTTTCCACATTCAAAATGGAATATGTTTGCATAGATGAAGGAAAATCTAGTTGAAAAGCATTATTTCCAACTTGTTTAAGAATCTTGAATGGACCATAACGAATAGGCTTCAGCTTTTTACCTTCTCCTTGCATTATTTCCTTAATAATATGTAGCCATACCTCATCTCCTTCTTGAAACTTATGATCAATTCTGTGTTTATCATGCCTCTCCTTGTACTTGCCTTGACTCTTTTCAAGCTGTTCTTGAACCTATTGATGTATGAGCTAAATTATTTCAATGAACATGCGAGCCTTATCAATGTCACTATGCCCATCAATGGCAACATCCTTCTCAGGAATGAAATCTAAAGGTGACTTAGGAAAATACCCAAAACAAGCTTCAAAAGGTGAAGTATTTGTAGAAGAGTGCTTGGCCTGGTTGTAAGCATGCTGAATTTAATGCAAGTGCTCATCCCAAAGCCTCGGATGCTTGCTACAATAACCTATCAAGAGATGTATAATGGTTCTGTTCACTACCTCCATTTGACCATCTATTTGCGGATGGAAAGTCAACTTGGTGTCCATCATCTTCCATAAATTGGACCAAAAATTCCAAACAAATCTTGAATCCTTGTCACTAACAATAGAAGTAGAAAAGCCATAATGAACCCATACATGTTGAAAGCATAAATCAGCAATTTATCCAGCAGTTATATATTTCTTACATGGCACAAGAATACACATCTTGTTGAATCTATCAACTACTACATAAAGATAATCATGATGCTTTCTAGACAATGGTAGACCTCCAACAAAATCCATAGAAACACTTTCCCATGGTATAGAAGGTACCGACAATGGTGTATATAAACCAAGCTTCCTATTTCTAGGCTTACTTGTAGCACATAGTGAACAACCGCTAATGAAACATGAAACACTATCTACCATGCGAAGCCAGTAACAATACCTTTTTAAATGTGCCACCGTTTTGCTTACCCTGAAATGTCCAGCAACAAGAGAAGAATGAGCTTCTCTCATGACACTTAGTCTCTCTCCCTGTGGTATACATAACTTGCCCATATGAAACATAAAATTATTATGCAAGTGATAATCATTCTCCTCAACATGATTCCCTTCACTCAAGTTATCATACACATCCTTAAAATCAGCATATGATGCATATTGTTCTATGTAGCTCTCATGTACAATAGAATCATTCTTAAGTAAAGTAGTAGCACTAATAATAGGCCTTGAAAGCATATCAGAAACTTTATTGAAAATACCTTTCTTATACCTTATTACCAAGTGAAATTGTTGTAGGAAACCCGTCCATCTAAAATGTCGTGACTGTTGTAATTTAATTTGCGACTGCAAGTACTATAAAGGCTGATGGTCGGTATGAACAGCTATTTCTTTTCCCATCAAATAGTGTTTCCACTTTTTAATGCTTTTTACCAATGCAAAAAACTCTTATAATATGTGGGATAATTCACAGCAGCACCATTAAATCTCTCATAATGAAATGTGATAGGCTTACCATGTTGTAAGAGAACTGCACCCATGGCGTAATCGCTAGCATTGGTCTAAATCTCGAATGGCTATCTCAAGTCTGGTAATGCAAGGACTAGAGCTGAACTTATCTTCTCTTTCAAAGACTCGAAATCTTTCTGTTGCTTTCCTCCCCATTGGAAAGCACGCTTCACAATGTTGTGTAACCAGCTCCAAAAATAGAAGAAAAGAGATATCAACGCCTTAGAAATAAGCCACTTCGAGGGGGCAACCTCCAATACATTACGTAAATGAACAATTATTGGATGATACAATTTACAAAACTTCCTTTCTATATATAGGATTCCATGTGGCCATAATGTAATCCTAGTGGGCCATAATGTAATCCTATCTGACCTAACAATAATAATTTAAGGGCACAATAATAACAAAATAGGGGTTACAAGGGTACAATAATAACAATAAGGGGGTTACACTAATAACAATAAGGGACTATACTAGTAATATAGGGACCTAACATGCCCCTCTCCTTCAAAAAAGTGTTGTCCTCAATGCTTGAGTAGCTCTGGGTGCTTCTATATAAACTTCTCATCCTCCCATGTATAATATTCAGTGGGTAAGTTCTTCCACTTGATCAGATACTTTGAAATTGATCGATTCCGTAGCTGTCGAGTTCTTATTTCTGAGACCACTTCAGGTTCCAATATGATTTTTCCTTCCTCATCAAGTTCTGGTAATATTGTTTGAATTGGAAGATTTTCACCTATAACCTTCTTTAAGCATGAAACATGGAAAACTGGATGCACTCGCGAAGAAGCAGGAAGCTCCAATTTGTATGCCATAGTACCAATCTTCTGCAACACCTTGTAAGGACCATAGTACTTTGGCAATAATTTATTATCCTTCTTAGCTTGCTTGAGGGACATTTGTTTGTATGGTTGTAGCTGTAAAAATACCCAGTCTCCTACATCAAAACTTCTCTCGCTACGATGTTGATCTGCCTGTTGTTTCATTCGATTTTGTGCCAAATTCAGGTTATACTTTAAGAGTTGGAGAACTTCTTGTTGATGCTCGAAGTGATCTTCCACTGCTTGAACTTTTGAATTTTCCATTAAATATGATGTGATGGATGGTGGATGATATCCATAAAGTGCCATAAATGGGGTCATTTTTGCTGCAGTATGGAAGGAAGTGTTATACCACCATTCAGCGAGAGGTAACCACTTGACCCATTGTGTTTGTTTATCAGATACAAAACAACGAAGATATCCTTCCAAACATTTATTTACTATCTCAGTTTGACCATCAGATTGAGGATGATAAGATGAGCTATGAGCTAATTGAGTACCCAAAAAAGAAAATAACTCTGTCCAAAAATTTCCAGTAAAAATGGGATCTCTGTCGCTCACAATAACCCTTGGGCTTCCATGTAGCTTTGAATTCTGTCCATAAATTTAGTAGCAAATGTACTTACTTTAAATGGATGAGATAATGCACAAAAGTGTGCATACTTGGTAAGTCTATCAACTACCACCATGATGACACTCTTTCCTTCAGACTTAGGTAAACCTGTGATAAAATCCATTGAAATTTCCTCCCAACGTTGACTTGGAATGGATAAAGGTTGTAGAAGTCCCATGGTCTTAATTGTCTCAACTTTATTCTGCTGGAAAACCAAACATTCCACCACAAACTTTTGAATATCAGATTTAAGGCCATCCCAGAAAAATTCTTTCTTCACCCTATGGTAAGTTTTTAAAAATCCTGAGTGTCCTTCTAAAGGAGAAGTGTGCAATTCCAGAAGAATCTTTTGTTTTAGTTGGGAATTCTTACAAAGATATAAGCGATCTTTGTACCATAAGGAATCATTTTTCCAAATAAATGTATCAGATGTACTAGGATCTTGCTGCAACTTTTGAATGAGTGTCCACACTTCTTCGTCCTTCTTCCATTCATCCCTTACTTCGGTTATCCAATCTGGTTGGATAATAGAAATGGCACAAAGCAATGCTTCCACCTCTTCATTCTTTCTTGAGAGTGCATCTGCAACAACATTAAGCTTTCCTTTTTTGTAGATTATTTCAAAGTCATAACCCAACATCTTTGTGACCCATTTTTGCTGCTCTTCTGAAGATAGTCTTTGTTCCAAAAACTGTTTAAGACTATCATGATCAGTTTTTACATTGAAGTGTCTTCCCATTAGGTAAGTTCACCATTTCTTTAGTGCATGCGGTATTGCTAACATTTCCTTCTCATAAATAGGTTTCTGTAAATACTTTCCTTTGATTGGACGACTTTCAAAAGCAATGGGTCTTCCTTCCTGCATTAAAACTGCACCAATTCCATTTCCTGAGGCATCACATTCCACAATAAAGGTTTTTGTGAAGTCCGGCGTAGCTAAGACCGGTGCTAGGCACATTGCCTCTTTAAGATGTTCAAAGGCCTTAGTTGCTTCAGGAGTCCATGAAAATGCATCTTTCTTCAATAATATTGTTAGAGGTGCTACTATTCTCCCATAATTATTAACAAACTTGCGATAATACCCTGTTAACCCGAGAAATCCTCGCAACTTCTTTATGGTTGTGGGGACTTTCCATTCCTTAATAGCTTTAATTTTGTTAGGGTCTACTTTAACACCCTCGTGAGATACAATATGACCCAGATATTCCACCTCTTGTACTCCAAAGAAAAATTTGGATTTTTTTGCATATAATTGTTTCTCCTGCAATAGTTTGAGCACCCTGTCAACATGTTCAACATGATGCTTCCAAGACCTACTGTAGATTAGTATATCATCAAAAAATACTAGCACAAATTTTCTAAGGAAGGGTTTGAAAATGGAATTCATCAACCCTTGAAATGTAGAAGGTGCATTGGTAAGGCCAAAAGGCATGACCAAAAATTCATAATGACCCTCATGAGTTCGAAATGTTGTTTTTGGAATATCTTCGATCTTCATTCTAATTTGATGATATCCTGAACGAAGATCCAACTTGGTAAAATAAATTGCTCCATGTAATTCATCCAATAATTCATCAATCACAGGAATGGGAAATTTGTCTTTAATGGTGAGCTTATTGAGCTCCCTATAATTCGGACACATTCGCCATGGTCCATCCTTCTTGTGTACCAATACTACAGGAGCAGAGAAAGAACTTTGACTAGGTTGAATTATACCTGCCTCTAACATTTCTGCAATCATACGTTCAATTTTGCTCTTTTGGACGTAAGGATATCTATAAGGCCTGATGTTTGGAGGAACACTTCCTGGAATCAAATGAATAGCATGATCATGATCACGAATAGGTGGGAGTCCTTTTGGAGTTTCAAACACCTTGGAATGATTGTCCAAGACTTGTTGGAGATCTGCAAAAATAGATGATTTTGATGTCGGAACTTCTAGTGAGCATAATTGTGCAATTACGCCTCGTTGTTATTTCTTTAGAAGCTTTGTCATGACATTAGAACTTATTATCCTTCCTGGCTTCCCTTCAATACCCCGTAATTCGACTTCCTTTCCTTCTGAAAAAAATTTCAAGAAAAGTTCTTGAAAATTAAAAGCTACCGTCCCCAAAGATTGTAACCATTGTACTCCTAGTACAACATCGGCACCTCCCATAGGAATGGCAAGCATTGGACTAGTCAATACATATTCCCCCATGGTTAGCTTGATATTATGGCATTTTCCAGAGCAATTTATAGTTCCTCCATTTGCTACCATCACTTGACATTCTGGTGCTGGGTATAGGAAACAATTTAATTCCTTGGCTACCTTACAATGAATAAAATTATGGGTGTTACCTGAATCAATCAACACTATTACCTTTTTCTTCTTGATATGTCCTTCTATCTTGAGAGTTTGAGGAGTGGTAATTCTTGCCAGTGAATTACACGATATGGTCTGATTCATTTCCTCCTCTTCTAGGGTTGGTTCCTGGTTTATATCATCTTCTTGTTCATTTTCTTCTTCCTCTTCACAATCTATGTAAAATAATTTCTTCTCAGCACACTTATGACCTTTAGTGTATTTGCTATCACAACTGTAGCAAAGCCCTTTTTCTCTTTTTACTTCCAATTTTTGTGTTGTCAACCTTGTAGGTTGTGGAAATCTAGGCGTAGAAACACTTCCTTCTTTATAGAAGTGAGTGGTAGGATTCCTTGTTGCCATAATTTTACATTCAATTTTCTTGCCAACCTGAATGCCTTCTCCAATGAATCAGGTTCCAAAACACGAACTTCATGTTGGATGTTATCCTTTAAACTGCCTATGAAGAGATCAATCCTGTGTTCCTCTGGAATATCATTTACCCTTATATTAAATTTTTGGATGTCCTCAATGTGCTCCCCCACTAAACCCTTTTGTTTGAGATTTATCAATTGGCTAAAGAAGGTGTTGCTCTTTGTATCCTCATAATGTGCTATCATTTCCTTCGTAAAAATTGACCAACTGACAATTTTTTTACGAGAGAAAATCCATAGATACCATACAAATGTATTTTGTTCTAAATGTAAAGTTGCAATGCATAACTTTTGTGTGTTTTTCACATTATGGAGATCAAAATATTGCTCCATCTGAAGTATCCATGTTACAGGATCCTTTCCATCAAACTTCCTCATATCCATTTTTTGAATATGGTGGTTCTTCCCGCCAACATTAGAGTTTATGAAATCACGATTAACCTTTATTTTGTTCTCATCATGAGTTTCCTCTACTATCTTTTCACCATTAGGAAACATTTCTTGTATCAACTTTTTCAAACCTTCTATGTCTGCTTTTAGATCATTCTTCATGTTTTCCATTTTAGCTTCCATGTCATCCATCTTAGATTCCATGCCAGCTTCCATGCCATCTATCTTAGATTCCACGCCTTTCTTCAAACCATCCATATTATTCTTCACACCATCCATCTTTGCTTCCATGCCTTTCTTCAAAACTTCCATTTAATTTTTTGCTGCTCTTTGCGAGAGCAAAATTTGGCGCACTCACTCTTGTAATTTTGATAGATCATGTTGCAATTCTTCATCGTCACGAGTCATAGTAGAGCCTTATGAAGGCTTAATGGGTGTTGAGTTATTTTTACGGGGCATTATTTAGAACCCAATACTGATATATATTCTACAATATGCCCTTCTAATCAATTCAAATTGATTTTTTAAACAAGACTTATGCAATTCAGAAAAACAAATACACACCTTTTTCTTGCTTTTGAGGAGCTCGATATTGAAATTGGATTATCTATGTGACTGCGGCTCTTCAATATCCAAAATTCAGCACTGAAGTAGCCTTCTGAATTCTCTTTTGAATTCCACAGGTCTGAGCTGATTTGAATTTTCCAAGACAAAGTTATGTCTAATCTCCCACAATGACTTAATTATGGACTGGTTCAGTAGAACGAACTTGTACGACTTTCCACGTGTCACTTTTTTGTCCTTCACCTCTGAAATTGATAGCCATGAAACTACAGTTCATGTACTTGCGACCAATTTTTACGGCACTCCAATCCAATGCTCAGAGAGAGAGTTATTGAACTTTTCCCACGATCATCTCTTTGAGATGAAATTCGGGAGCCTGAAAAAGCACTACCTTCCACAGATCAGATCTCCAAAAATATTGCGAACCAAGCTCAGAAATTTTGTGACGAGTTTTCTCAGGATTTCAGCTTCACACCCTAAAAATTTCATATTATGAACCTTCGTAGAAAACAATTTATAGCGCAAATTCCATGATGACCTATTTAGGAGCCTCAACAAAGACCTAACTTCCATAGATCATATCTCCAAAAATATTTCGAACCAAGCTCTAAAATTTTTAGAAGATCTTCCTCAGGCGTTTGGCTTCGCACCCTAAAAATTTCAGCTTCTGAAACTTCGTAGAAAGAAAGTTATAGTGAAAATTCCATGATGACCTGTTTAGAGTAGTGAAACCGTAGAATCCAAAGCTCTGATACCAAATTTTGTGTAACCAGCTCCAAAAATAGAAGAAAAGAGATAAGAACGCCTTTGAAATAAGCCACTTCGAGGGGGCAACCTCCAATACATTACATAAATGAACAATTCTTGGATGATACAATTTATAAAACCTCCTTTCTATATATAGGAGTCCATGTGGCCATAATGTAATCCTAGTGGACCACAATGTAATCCTAGCCGACCTAACAATAATAATTTTAGGGCACAATAATAACAAAATGGGGGTTAAAAGGGTACAATAATAACAATAAAGGGGTTACACTAATAACAATAAGGGACTATACTAGTAATATAGGGACCTAACAGATAATTCACAACAACACCATTAAATGTCTCATAATGAAATGTGATAGGCTTACCATGTTGTAAGAGAACTGCACCCATGGCGTAATCGCTAGCATCAGTCTAAATCTCGAATGGCTGTCTCAAGTCCAGTAATGCAAGGACTGGAGCTGAACTTATCTTCTCTTTCGAAGACTAGAAATCTTTTTGTTGCTTGCCTCCCCATTGGAAAGCACGCTTCACAATTTTCACTTCATGCATAGGAGCTACTATGGCAGAGAAGTTAGAAATAAACTTTCTCCAATACCGAGCTACACCCAAAAAAATTCTTACCTCTGTAATGGATTTGGGAGTAGGCCAATTCACAATGGCTTCTACCTTAGAAGGATCAATTCTCAAATCACCTCCTCCTACTATGTGTCCCAAATAAACAAAAGAAGTATTTCCAAATTCACACTTTGACATTTTAAGAAATAATTGATTTTTATTCAAAACATCAAGTAATTTCTTAACATGCATGACATGCTCTTCTCTAGTGTTTCTGAAAATTAATATCTCATCTAAGTAGAAAATAATGAAATCATCAAGAAAAGGGCGTAAGACATCATCCATTACCCGCATGAAAGTTGCAAGTGCATTGTATAAACCAAATGGCATAACAAGCCACTCAAAGAGTCCCTGTTTGGTTTTAAATGTTGTCTTCCAAATGTCACTTTCTGCAATTCTAACTTGATGATAACCACTACGTAAGTCTAACTTAGTGAAATATTTAGCACCTTTCAGCTGATCTAACAAATCATCTATCCTTGGAAGTGGGTAACGATTCTTTACCATTATTTTGTTCAATGCCCTGAAGTCCACACACATGCGCCAAGTTCCATATTTCTTTGGAATCAACACTATCGGTGACTCACATGGAAAAGTGCTTGGTCTTATGCAACCTTTTTCCAACAAGTCCTTAATTTTCCTCTTTATTTCAACTTCTCCATGATAGATGCAAGACATGCCTATGTTGGTAAGAGGACAATATTGTTGCAAGTGGATTTCATGTTGAATCTCCCTTTTAGGAGGCAAACCTATTGGTTCCTGAAACAGCTCATGATGTACATCAAATACATAATATAAATCTGATTTTAACTTGGAAACACAATTTTCAAATGACTCATGATTCACATCAACCTTAGGTTTAACCATAAGAAGTACAAAACTCTTACTAGAATTCACTAGCCTTTTTACCTGCTTGCATTTACCATCACTATATTTGTCTTTTTGCAATGTGCTCTGACAATAAACTCCTTGCCATATTTGAAAAGATGATACTTATTTTCATGGAGATGGAAGATCGCTTTCCTGTCAAATAAGTAAGTACTTCCCAAAACAATTCCTGATATATCAAGAGGCACTACATCAAGTTCAACTGTGTCAATAAATTGTGCAGTAATTGCAGAACACAATATGCACTTTCTTGAGACTTGTAAGTTTGCATCCTTGCATATCCAACCAAGTGGATATGGCTTTGGATGTGGAATGGTCTCAAGTTTAAGTTATTTGACCAAGTCTTCTGATATGATATTTACTTGTGACCCACTGTCAAATAGTGTGTCAATTTTTGTATGTTTTGAGATTACCCTCACATGGAACAATTCAATTCTTTCTTCCATATTTGGAGCTTGTACATGACAGTTTGAAGTACTAGTGCTTGGCTTAGTTTCAGTTTCCTTTCCCTTCATACTCTTCAAACCCATGGCTATAATTTTGATTTTGTCACCTGAATCATCTCCTAAGTCTTATTGTGTAGTTGTAATAGCTGCGGTTTTCTTCTTTCCTTTGTTTTTGTTAAAATGAGTTATTTTTTCGGGATGAAGTTTCCAAAATTTTTTATCCTCATGGCCTTCTCTTGAACAGTGTTTACATATCACTTTATCACCCCCCTGTTTGACAGATGCATTCTTTTTACCTTTTCCCTTAGAGGTTTTATCTTCTTTTTTCCCCTTAAAAGGATTGTTTCTACCCTCATCAAAAGTATGTTTCCCTCTAGCCTCTAAATACGCGGCTTGTACACAAACCTCGTCTAGACTAGTAGGATTGAACATAAGGATAATATGTCTAAGGTAGCTATGAAAACCACCTATATATTTCAACAAAGTATCTTGACTTTGTAAGTCTACCCCTAATAAGAGTGCTCTTCTCCTAAACTCTTGGGTATAGTCTTGTACATTTTGTCCCTTAAGTTATCTGAAGTTTTGCCAATTCATGATAGCCTTCTATAAATGAGCTAATGGATAAAATTTCTTTTTAATTGTAGCAATAAATTCAGCCCATGATAAAGTGATCTTACCATGCTTTTTAATTTCATCCTTGGTCTTGGCTTACCACCATAACAATGTTGCTCCATCCATTCTCAAAGAGGCTAACTGTATCTTGGTGTCGTCATCATGAAGGTTATGTATACTCAAGTAAACCTTTAACTGCCTTATCCAACTGTCAGGTTTCTCTGCATTGACTTCACCATTAAACATAGGTAACTCAAATTTAACATCAAGCTTTAAAAATGGACTTTTACTAGTGGTTTTATACTTGTGAGATTGATTCACCGAAGTAGAGGATGACGATGTAGAGGAAGAGGATGAATATGGGGATGGTGGATCACCATTTCCTCCATGTCCTTTCTTTGACTTGTCATCACTTTTCTTTCCTCCTGAAGAAACCTCTCCTTCTTTCTGATGTTTACACCCTTCTCCTACAAGCTTGTCATTGATTTCTTGGTAGAGTGTCCTCACCATCTCCGTCATGTCCAAGAAATCCTTTCAGAACACATGTTCTTCTTCTTTGGGATCAATGTCTTCAGGAACTTCTCCTTTTCTTGAAGAAATGCTTGAGGCTTCTTCTATGACTCTTGGAGGTGAATTAGAAGGTGGATTTAAAGGCACTTTGGAGGCCAATTGGCTAGAAATGGCTTTTGTTTCACCTTAAATAGTGAAATACAACCCAATACAGTGCCTTCTCCATGATGGCCCTGATGGCTCCTTCCTCTTCCCTGACGAAAAATGTACTATAGATCACCTCTTTTTTCTCTGAAACCTATTCCAAACTCTCCAGAAGGTCGAAGATACCCAAAATTAACTAAAATTTCATCTTGTCTGGTTGAAAATTGAGAGAGTTATGACTTATGCAACAAAAATGCCCAATGTCCCCCAAAAACCCCACTAAAAGTGGGAGAAATCCAGTTAACTCCACTAAAAAGGTGAATTCTCCAAGACTGTTGGAACCACACACTAAATTTTGAGGTGACATTTAATTTAACTATTTGTTTCGGAGCATTCACATGCATAATAGGCGCAAATTGTTTGTTGGGCGAATTAGGTTTGAAGAATACCACATTAAACATTAGTAGAGTGGAAACATAGGTGGCATTAACTGCCATTGTAACCATCGGTGGTAGCCCCCGGTCTCCTCCATAAGTCACATGAGCTCGGGGCTTAGTACTGGGGCTAGCCCCCTTTCAATCTTTGCCATTCAACAGAGCTTAGCCTGTGGTTTTTAAACCCGGGTCTCATTGCTCTGGTGCTGGCCCTTGAGGGGCTGACCCCCAATTCCTACACCTGATTCAAAGGCCGACGACCCAAATTTTTGTTTAATCTCTACATGATTCGTTGAATAAACATCTGCCCACTTGACTGTTTAAAACATATGCCCACAGTGTGTTGGTCGGGTCGGCCCTGTCCGTATAGTCAGGTCGAGGGTTCGACTCCCATGACCACAAAAATTTCTTAACAAGCCTTTTCAACCAATGGCCTAGGGCCACGTGGTAGCCTTCGGGCAGACCACGCGGCACCCACTGATGGGCCCATAAAAATTAATAAAAATTACTTTTCCAATAATGATATATATATATATATATATATATATATATATATATATATATATATATATATTTTGTAAAAATTGACAAAATCAATTAGTAAAAATGTCATGTTTTAGAGGTCACTGGACTAATTCAAACCTCACTAACTTTCACATATGACCTCAATTTTGAATCCCATTCACGGCACCAGAATCGGAGCGATGAGTCCTTTTCGGCTGTTCAGATTGCAACCATTTTTGAGCACTTCCATTTTTGAGAAATTTTTGAACATGGACATGATCTGCTGATCAGGTTCTGATAGTCTCCTTCCTCCCCTTCATGTGTTCTGATAGGTTCTGATGTGCCACCCCTGGACTACAGTTGCCATAATCCAAGTGGACAGTTCATGCATGATGAGTATGGATTTATTTGGACTTTGTGCCTACAAAAGAAAGCCCAATATGAGATTTTATTTTATATTTATCAGTATTTCCTCGGCCCTTAGTGGGCTTCAGATCCCTACCTTTTTTAGGTGTTCATTTCAAAAAAATTACAAAACAAAATTCCAACAAAATGCATTCAAAAATAACTCAGCACCTATAAATTCCTTCAACCAAATAGAAGCACACTGTAGAAAAAATAATAGCAGACTTACCTCTATTGCAAACAAAATGGAAAATTCTTACCAATTCAAATCTCCTCCCCAACAATGGTGCCAAAATGTTCGGTGCAAGAATTGCATTTAAGCAAGATCCTTCAACACTTAGTTATCAACTCGGGGGTTTCGTAAAATTAGAGGCGAAGCATAGGTAATGCCAAAAGTAGTATGAAATTTTCCTATTCCTATTATTTCTTAATTGAAATATTGCAGAATCAAACTGAAAATAATTTCAAAGGAAATTGACACAAAAGCAATTCTAGTGTTGGAATGTAAAAGAATGCATTTGTGAAGAAGTCAAGTAAAGGAAATTTCACACAGCTGGAAACAATCTTAAATGATGAAATGAATTCTATGTTTATCTTCACCATAGATGATGGCAGTTTAACAAGTGGGCCCTTGAAAATATCTGCCTTCTAAATGAATTTCCTCTTACACTAAGAAATCATTCCTGTACTCTTGCAATCTGCTTGCACTAGTGCAGGTACAAAAATTATGTGAAAAGTATATTTTACCTTCTTATACTGAATACATATTTCTTTGTGTAGGTGCTCTAAGCCTTAAGGCTTAGAGAACTCTTTTCATGTGACAAGATATCGTCTCTTGCATAGGGACATAGCTTCCTTCACCAAAGTTTCCAATTTACTTTCGAAAGAATCAAAGGATGTGTTGAATTCTGAGATAAATTACATATGGAAAATAATGATTTTAATTAATTGAACTTGTAATAAGAATAAACTTATAAAGTAAAACAATCTTCAATAATGAAAAAAAGCAACTTTCACTCAAAGGAATTTGCATGCAATCGAATTTAACTCTTGATAACTTCACATATAACATTGCATATTAATTTTAATCTCATTCCTTAATTCGTGAAGTACAAGCATAATTTAATATGTTGCAATAGAGGTTCTTCTTATTTCACAAAGTCATTCTTAACCTTCAAGAATTTAGATTTTAACATTAGTAATTATTTCTTATGATTATAATGCTTCTTGCAGAAGTAAATTAAATCAGATGTGAGAAAAGGGAAAGAACACTTGCTACAAATAAATGAGCAAACTAAAGTGTAGAATCCTACATGCATCGGTCCAGGAAGAGCCTTCCTGCACGATCCAAGTGGAGAAAGATAATAACATTCTTTAACGATCTTGATGTAGTATCATCAGAGCACCTTAATTAAAATCCAATTCAATGTTGTGAAAGATGAGATGTGAAAAACCATTTGTAAATGGGGGAAAAATTCTATGAAACAACGCTGAAATGATGGAAGAGATATGTCTCTAGAAGACTTGAATCAAACATAGAGATTTAGGGGTTTAGTTCAGCGATTGTGGGATAAGAACTCGTGGATCTTAGATGATCTACTCGCTTGCAATTTCTTTATAAATGTGAGTCTGTATGTCCAGATAAAGAGGGGCAGAGAATGCAATGTAGCCAAAGGGTGAAAGTATGATTCAAGCCATAGTGGCCTTAGCCTATATTCGAGCTCGAAAAATAATAGAAACTGTGTGTTTTTATGTATCCAGGAATTATCTGAATCTTGTTATATCTGTTTGTTTTATGAATGTTCTGATTCCAGTATTCTGTGTGCATTTGCCTGAGAATCGCAATCATTTTATGAGCCGACAAGAAGCTCGATAGAACTATGGTGTGCCATATTATTCGAATAAAATTGTTGTTAAGGTTTCAGAGTGGATTGATTAGCAAAGTGAGAGATCCAGATAAGAGCGAGCAGTGAGGACCATTAGATCTAGCACAGATCAATGGTGAAGATTAAATTGCAAATAGTGCGATTTCACACATCGGCAATTTTAATGTTTAGCGTTAAGACATCACGGGTTAAGTTGTTTTTGATGCGATGCGATGCGATCACAGATCAGATAGGATAGGGTGAAACCGTTTTGTTAAGTTATAAAATGTGCGCAATGCCAAAATGTAATAAATTGCAGATGTTGCAATGTTTTGATGCGAAATCGTCATTGCAACTTCACATCGGTACCTTTATTTTTTATGGTGAAAGGCATTTCTTATATGTTGCGACATGTGATGTCGTAAAATCTTCGATATGCAATGTATGTATATTGTTGGAAAGCCGACATTAGGGGAATTTTGAGGTCTAAAATGGGCCTCCTAAGAAAAATTTACATCCAAAATAAACTTTATAAGAACCAATAGGATTCAAGATAATGATGTCAACCATGGGGGATGATTCCCCATTTTTTAAGTAAAAGGGTAAAAAGATTAAAAATTAATAAAATAATAAAATAACTTTTTCAACTCGTATTTTCAACTTATCTCCCAAAGTTTTTACTCAAATTTCGAGCAGGAGTACTCGTTGGATGCAAAATTTAATTCCTCATCCAAGGAGTACCCATGTTGCATACTTTTTATGGACCCTTCTCCATGAAAAATGAAAAATACATGAAAAAACATGATTACAATCACGTTTTTCTTGTATTTCTCAATTTTCATCTAGTAGGATCCATAGAAAGTGTGCAACATGGGTACTCCTTGGATGAGGAATTAAATTTTACATCCAATGAGTACCCCTGCTCGAAATTTGAGTAAAAACTTTGGGAGATAAGTTGAAAATACGAGTTGAAAAAGTAGTTTTTATTTTTTTCCCTCCAAAATTTGATGATGTAATCAAATATTATTTTATTATTTCCACTATTATTTTATAATTTCCTTAGGAGGGCCATCTTAGACCTCAAAATTCCCCTAATGAATTACGGTATGATAAAGTTTTAAAACTCTGATATTGTAATCTGCTACAAGTAGAGGGATTTTATGTGGGCCATAACTCACAGGTCCATGATATTATGTTAAAATGCAGTTTCGTGCTGCATAAAGTGGTATAAGAGCAGGTAAATATTTCCTGCAAGAAAGAGTTTTCATGCGAAGGAAGGAGGTACAATTATGTTGAATACTGGTGAGTTTGTGGTCTTTATATTGTTATGTGGGTAGCAGATGAAGGTGAGAATATTTGCAGCATCCTAGAGCCAGGAGTGCTCAAATCGTTTCAGATAAGAGAGAACCAGAGAGATGCCCAAAGACTGACCTCATAGGAGAGAAGCTTGGTGAGGTGTCGTATAGCAAGGAGGACTTTCTATTACAGAGGTTTTGTTGCAGCTCACTAAAAGATCACAAGGGAAATCCCACAGAGGATGTGGGTAGAATTTCTAAAGAAATAAAAGAATACGAAGAACAGGATTTGGTACTGATAACAAGCAACAGACCTTTTACAGAGATGAAGAAGGCATATGACCAGGAGGTCATAATAATTTTTGTACCTCGGGATTCTGATGCAGGAGCATTAGAGCACCTTAATTAAAATCCAATTTCAATGCTATGAAATACGAGATGTGGACAACCATTTGTAAATGGGGACAAAATCCTATGAAACAGAGCTGAAATGATGGAAGCGATAAGTCTCTAGAAGACTTGATTTATTGTAACTATCTACCATGTAATCAAACAAAGAGATTTAGGGGTTTATTTGAGCAACTGTGGGAGAAGAAATCGTGGATCTTAGATGATACACTCGCTTGTAATTTCTTTATAAATATGAGTCTGTATCCCGAGATAGAGAGGGGCAGAGAATGCAATGTAGCCTGAGGGTGAAGGTATGATTCAGACCGTAGTGGCCTTAGCCTTTATTTGAGCTCAAAAAATAATAGAAACTATGTGTTTTTAAGTATCCAGGAATTATCTGAATCTTGTTATATCTGTGTGTTTTATGAATGTTTTGATTCTAGTATTCTGTGTGCATTTGTCTAAGAATTGCAATTTTTTTATGAGCTGATGAGAAGCTTGACAGAACTATGGTGTGCCATATTGTTCGAATAAAATTTTTGTTAAGGTTTCAGAGTGTATTGACTAGCAGAGTGAGAGATCCGGAGAAGAGCAAGTAGTGAGGACCGTTATATCTAGTGCAGATCAACGGTGAAGATTAAATTGCAAACATTGTGATTTCCCACATAAAAAATTTTGATGTTAAGTGTTAAGACATCACAGGGTAAGTTTTTTTTGATGCGATATGATGCGATCACAGATTGCATAGGATAGGGTGAAAGCTTTCCAACAGGAAAGAGTATAAGGGCAAAGGCACCTTTAGAGATTGTCCACTTAGATTTGTGTGGACCAATGCAAATGCCATCTTTAGCTAGCAACCCATATATTTTGACATTCATAGATGATTACACCAGAAAGACATTGGTTTATTTCTTGAAACATAAGGGTGAAGTGTTTGAACAGTTTGCCACTTCAAAGCTCTTATTGAGAAGAATATTGGGCACTACATCAAAGTGCTAAGAATTGACAGAGGTGGATAATACATCCCGAAAGAGTTCCTACGTTTCTGTAGGGATAATGGCATACATAAGCAATTTACCACAAGGTACACACCACAGCAAAATGGTGTTACAGAAAGGAATATAGGACCATCATCGACATGGTCAGAAGTATGTTGAAGGAAAAACATATTCGAAATGAGTATTGGGCTAAAGCTGTCAATTGTGTAGCATATATCTTGAATAGATGCCCAACCAAATTTGTCATGAACAGAGTTCCGGAAGAGGCATGGAGTGGAACAAAGCAGTTTTTCAATCACATGAAATTTTTTCGATGTGTGGCTTATGCACATGTCCCAGATCAATTGAGAAAGAATCTTAACAACAAGGGGGAGAAGTGTATCTTTTTTGGATACAGTGATGAGTCCAAGGCATACAAACTCTACAATCTCTCCACCAAGAAAGTAATAATAAGCATAGATGTGCAGTTTATTGAAGAAGAAGCTTGGGATGGAAGCTTAGAGAAAATAGTGAATGTGAAGACATTTGTGTCCCACAAAGAATAAGAGGAAGGGATAGAGGAAAATAATCCCTCCTTGTTGGCTCCTCCTCCACCACCACAAGCACAAAAAACCACACCACAAGCTGGAAATAGAACAGCCTTGAGAAATCAAGGAAGTGCTTCTTCAAGCACACCACAGGGAACTGAAACTCCCTCAATTTCAAGTGGAAATCCAAGTACACCAAGAAGATCGAGATTCAAAAATTTGAGTGCAATT
This sequence comes from Pinus albicaulis, assembly GCA_034641835.2. NCBI lineage: Eukaryota > Viridiplantae > Streptophyta > Pinopsida > Pinales > Pinaceae > Pinus > Pinus albicaulis. The sequence goes on along the minus strand of CM076577.1, from coordinate 1,346,652,135 downwards.
TATGAACAAGAAGAGGTAAATGATAATGATGGTCTGAACTCTTTATTTCCATTGTATTTTCATGTTGATGACCCAATTCATTTTGAAGAAGCTGTAAAAGAAGAAAAATGGATTGAAGCAATGAACAAAGAGATTGGTGCAATAGAAAAGAATAATACATGGGAGTTAGTGGACCTCCCTGAAGGTAAATATGTCATTGGAGTAAAATCGGTCTACAAGACCAAGAGAAATGCTGAAGGAAAGATTGAAAGGCACAAAGCAAGACTTGTTGTCAAAGGCTACAAGCAGCAACAAGGAAGAGATTACGAAAACACTTTTGCACCGGTTGCAAGGATGGAAACAGTGAGAACAATTTTTTCCATAGCAGCACAATAGAAATGGAAGTTTTACCAAATGGATGTGAAATCTCCATTCCTGAATGGAGTATTGAAATAAGAGGTATATGTTGAACAACCTCCAAGCTATGAGATTGAAGGCCAAGAGCACAAAGTATGCAAGTTGAAGAAAGCTCTTTATGGGCTGAAGCAAGCACCGAGAGCATGGTACAGCAAGATAGATGCTTCCCTAACTGAAAATGGATTTGAGAAATGTAATGGAGAACCCACACTCTACATAAAATAAAATGATGGTAATATTATTATTGTTTTTTTATATGTAGATGATTTAATCTTTATTGGCAATGAAGTTTCTCTTGTTGCCGATTTTAAAGCAGTCATGAAGACTGAATTTGAAATGACTGATTTGGGTTTTTTGAGATATTTTCTTGGAATAAAAGAAGAGAAAAATGAAAATGGGATTTCTATTTCCCAAGAAAAATATGTTGAAGAAGTGTTGAAAAGATTCAACATGCAGAACAGCAAGGCAGCTGTAACTCCAAATGTCATGGGGTTAAAATTGAGCAAAGAAGAGAACAACAAGGATTTTGATCCAAGTTTGTATAAGAGCATAGTTGGCAGCATCATGTATTTGAATGCAACTAGGCCGAATATTATGCATGCTATAATTTTAATTTCTAGATTTATGGAAAGGCTAAAGGAGTCACATTGGCAAGCAGCAAAAATAATTCTGAGGTATGTGAAAGGAACAAAGAGGTATGGAATTTTATACACCACTTCAGAAAATTTTAAATTGATTGGTTACACTGACAGTGATTGGGCTGGAAGTGTAGATGACAGGCTAAGCACCTTTGGATATGTTTTTCATATGGAATCGGGAGCCATTTCATGGGCTTCTAAGAAACAGCCAATTGTGGCTTTATCAATAGCAGAGATAGAGTATGTGGCAGCTACAACAGCAACATGTCAAGCAGTATGGATGAGAAGAATGTCGAGAAGTTTGTGTCATGAACAGGTAAAAGGCACAACAATTTATTATGATAATAGCTCAGCAATAGCATTTTCAAAGAATTCAGTGTTTCATAAAAGAACAGAACACATTGATGCCAAGTATCACTACATCAGAGAGCTAGTGAACAATGGGGAAATTATTTTGAAACATTACAGAACCGAAGAGTAGTTTGCTGATATTTTGACAAAACCATTGGGGCAGAAGAGTTTTAATTATCTCAGAGAATGTTTGGGTATGCAAGATAGGAGTAGTTGTAATTAAGGGGGAGTGTTGGAAATTAATTCCAACTGCAAACTTGAGCAACAGGATAGCAAGTTTCAAATTTTTGATTTGACGGTGGCAGAAAAAGTCCTGATCTATTTTTACACTCAACCATGCATTAAATTATGGGTTTGAATCCCTGCTTCAGCATCATGGCTGCAAGCATATCCCAATTCATCAAATCATATTCTGCACCATGTTACCTCTTGCAGTAACATCATTCGCCTAACAACATTAAAAAGGAAAGATAGGACAGAATTTGAATTTTGAATTTTTAAAGTTTTAGGTCATAGAGTTTTTATACTATATGTAATAGATATCAGTAGTATGCATGTATATGCAGAAGTAGAGAGATAGCGACTGTGTGAAAGACAAGACAGAGAGAGAAGGAAATAGAGAAAGCTTGAAGCGTTGTTTTTTCTAGCAGCAAAGCAAACTCTGTGTGTTGCCGCAACAAACTCTGTGTGTTGCCGTAACTGAGACTGTGTGTTGCCACAACTGAAATGGTGTGGGTAGTAGTAAAGGATGTAGTGTGTATCACAAACTAAGACTGAGTGTTGCTGCAAAGGAAACTGTGTGTAACAGCAACAGAACACTATGTGTTGCCACAACAGAGACTGGGTGTAGTAGCAACAGAAAACTGTGTGAAGGTAGCGAATGAAAAACACAGTGAGAAGTATTTTTGATTAAATCCAAAACTATCATTCTGATGAAAGATTATATTTTGTAATAGTCAGTTTTTATGCTTAATGAAATAGAGTTTTACTCCATCTCTCTGTCCAAATCTCTATTATTAAATCTATGTGTCTAGTTGAGAACTTTGCTTCCGCGGTGTGTTTGAAATTACCAGAAATTTCCAACATGATGGAAGAATTGGGCTTTCGATTTGCTAGCATTACAATAGAAGCTTTTAATAAGTCAAAATATTCACCTATGAAATCAATCATCTGAGGTTGGCATGTGGTGAGTCCATTCCCAGGATTTATGCTCCTGAGTTTGCAACCTCTTAGAATGGCTAGGACAAGCCTAGCATCGATCTCTAGATCGAGCCTTCCTCTAATGAGACTTGTAACAAACACCACTAAATTACCTACGCATGTAATAGTTATAGAAGAAGGAAAATTAACAGATCCAGTTAAACCTTCACTAATGTCAAATTGTGCTAAACAAACACTTATAGACCATGCCAACGAGCAAAACAATTGTATCATCAACAATTACATGATGCCTCAGATTCCTCGCCAGTTGTTGAATAACCCCATTTCTAAAAACAATGAAAGCAAAGCCCAACCAACCAACGTGCTATAAACAAAGGCTTTTATACCTCCTCTTGGCTAATTTTTTGCGGCAAACATGGACACAACAATATTGTGCCTACCAATATTTATATAGCACATTTCATATCATTTGGCTTAACATTCAAATTTTTGAATGTCAAATTCTATTCAGTTCCCTTTCCTTTACGACATCCCATTCTTTGCTTTCATTTTCGTTTTCTTTATTTTTTCTGTCTTTACTTTTATTTTCATCTGTTATTCTTTACCTCAAAATTTCTCAACATGTAATTATTCATTTATTTTTACATTGAGTTCACTTTATTCATTGTTTTTCCCTAATTATTTATTTTTCTTATTTTAATCTATCACGACTAAAAATAAACATTTATAGTTTTTTACTCATTTATTTTTATATTAAATTTATTTTATTCATTTTTTTCTTAATTATTATTTTTTTCTTATTTTAATCTATCATCACTAAAAATAAAAATCTATAGTGGGGAACATTACATTTTACTCTTTTTACTTTTATTTTTATTTTTGTTGCTTTTATACATGTTTAATAATAAAGTTTTAAAATATTTAATTTCATATCTTTTAACTTATTTTTTTTATTTTAGTTTGCTTTAAATATATATTTTCAATACTTTATTTTCCTTTAAATTTTATCAAACTAATTTAAATAAATAAATTTAAATTTTATGATTGTAATTGAATACAACTATTTGTTAGGAATACTCACGGATAGGGATTCAAAATAATTATATGAATTTGTTAGAAGTACTCCAAAACTTTGTGATTCAAAATGATAAAATTTCAATTTGATTGAACTATGTAACTTCACTATATGTATGTATGTATATGATTTTAAGTTCAAAAGTTTCCTGGGGTGGCTAGTAGAGCATGAATAATCATCACAAAAAGGTGACACTGAAGGGTGGGCACAGAAGAAGAAGCTTTTAGGTGACAAGGCCAGAAGGAGTGATTCTTTATGGTCCTGGTGCATGATGAGTAGAGGAATAGTCATGACCAGGACGGTTACATAGATCTCAACTTGGGTCCTAGTATTGTTGAACCGAAGGGGCATACAACCATACTTTCGACATTTTTTTATTCCAGATGCACAACATTGTGACAGGGTGAGCCCAAATAGTGTGCCATCAAAGAGATTGTGGCACTATCTAGGCAGGCTTCCTAACCTCAATTCCATGCATCGACAGAGGGACTACCCAAGGAGGGGAGTGGGACCTCGAGGCCAGGGAGTGGGGCATGGAGAACAATAAGATCTTGGAGAAGTTTTTGAGTAGCAATGCGAGCCATCTCACAGAAGAGTGGGATTGCCTCCACCATTTGATTCTTTAGAATTCCAAATTCACCAGTAGAAAAATTTTGTAGAGTAGCTAACTAGAGACTGCCATGATGATACGAACAATATAATAGCATTCATGAACAATATCCAGCACAACCAATGAAAAATGTTGGAACAAATGAACTCCCTTTAACGTGGAAAAAAATTCCTTTAGGAGCAACTGCATCATATCAAAGGGAGAGTGGAACACATAGCCACTCATTTCCATGAGGTCTTCCATCACCAACAACATGTAAATGGTCTAACAGATAGATCTCTAGTAAATAATGCAATTTGATCATGGAAGTGAGTTGTATATAGATACTAGGTCATTTTTGGGAAATTTGGGCTATCAAATAGAAGAAAAAGAGTTTTTTTTTTCTTTTTTGGTCGAATGTGTTTTGTCTTTACCACCTGCCTTATAAGTCCGCTACTGTTTGACAGATAATTATCTTCCGTGGACATAAGTGGACTCCCTAGATCTAGTGGCTTGATCTAGAAACAACATTAACAAAAAGGATTATACTTTCCTTTGATAAATTAGAACATGGAGGAAAGACCTACCTGTAGTCCAAAGCAAGTTCTCCTCTTCTCCTTTCTTGCAAGCTTAAAATCCACCTCCAAATACTAAAAATAGGACCTACAAAACAACTAAAATAAGAAAGAGCACTACAACATAAAAATAGCATGTAATAACATCTCCAAACAATGATTCAAGAAGGCATTGTAATACATATGCATTAATGAGACATATGTATAGAGGAAAAGAGAACTTTTGTATTAAAGAAAATAGGATAAATTACAACCCTTTACAGATCTTGACCTTGTAGATGTCTCTCAACTATCTTGTCCTTCGTTTGTGACAAAGAAAGCCTTCAATCACAACTCAAGTACATGAATGGACAATGGATCCTTAAGCACAAAGTAGTAGTATGAGGGAATAACTAGGAGCCTCCAAAAGCCAAGCCAGACTCTATGGGAGGAAATGAATTTATAGGGTTAATAGGGTGGTTTGGGATTTACCAATATAGTACTTAGATCCACATAAGGGGGAACATAAGTTATAGTGATATGAGATAAGTTCTAAAGTATAGGATTTAGAGATCTAATTTAATAGTAAATGGTTAAAACCAATCAGGAAGCCTCTTGAAAGAGAAGAGTCAAAATTATTTTTTATTTTTTACCGAATTCTAGATTTATCGGACATGCAAAAAAGGATACATGCGCTGGTTAGTGAAGTTGCTCAGTGTAAAACTTGCACCAATGATGGTTTCATGAAAGGAAAATGTGATGGGTCCAAAAATTAAGTTTTTAAGTTGTTTAACACAAATTTCTTGGAATATTACGATAGAATATGCTCTAGGCTTTACAGGGGATGCATGAAAAGTGTTAATGGATGTTTTTCGATGATCTAAATATGGGAAAACTAGTTATTTCTATGCTATCTCCCTAATTAGTATTAAAAATGTGTGATTATGATCGTCTTAGGTTAACCACTTGGGAAGGGGTTTATGTGTCAAGTTTCATGTGTCATTGATGATCAAATTATGAGTTAATTAGATTTTTAAAACTCATATACAACAAATGAAATGAAGAAAAATAACTCACATCAATCACATAACACATTGGATGATAATGGAGTTCACCCCTCCTGGGCTACATCTCCATGGACCTGCTTTAACTAGCTAGGCACTCTTGGAATTAAGAGTCAAACGTCTAGATACATACATTTGTAGTGTTCCAATGGATTTAAAAATTGTAACATTGGCTTCAGAACACTCAAATACCCCAAAAATGACAATTCAAACTCTGAATTTGGTTTCCAGTTCATCTAGACTTGACCCACCATCGTGGTGACCATGGGCTTGTTTAATCTCCAAAGTGACAAAAACACCTTTAGATGTTCTCCAATGCTTCTGAAAATTGTAACATTATGTTCATAAAACCAAACAAATATATAAATGACTATTCATTCAATCCATTTTGCCTTCAATTGATCTAGGTATGGCCTTCCTTCCTGGTGGCCCTGGGCTTCAAATTTCTTCAAGTGACAAAAAAAACCTATATATTTACTCCTTTTCCTTTACAATATTTTGGATTAACAGCATGCCAATATTCTAGGAATGAATATTCTTGAGCCAAAAGTGGTCAACAATTTCTCAAGGTAGGCCTCATTTAATTTCCCCCTAGATTTTGCCTTTAAATCTGTAGAAGCTTCCAGTTAACTCCACTAAACTTGGCCAATCCCCCGAAAATGGAGGGACCGCCAAAAATATCGCCAACTTAACTTAGATTTAATTAAGGCTTAATACTAGATGAAGGGTCTGATAACTGAACACTAAGCGTATTTTAGGATGGCGCTAGGTCGAGGTCACGTGAAAGAGTCATATGGAGGATCGTTGGCCCGTGGGGCTGGCCCCCTCCATTCCATATTTGGAAATCCACGTAATATTAAAGTAATATATCGGTGCATTTCTTTTCAATTCTCAACAGGGTGGCTCATTGGTATAGAGCGGTAGTAGCTGGGGGGAGGTCAGAAGGTCAAAACCCAACCTCTGCCCCTTCATATGTTGTTTTGCACCCATTTAAATATGCCCTGAAACCTTTCAAGTTTGCATGTATATATGCACTCCATATAATTCGCATGGACCATGGTTTGAACTTTTTATTGCCAACTATTAAAAAAAATATGCCTCCAACATATGATTCGAACCTATAGTCAGACTTTAATGCCACCACATAGTTTAATGAAATGTGGACCTTACGATTAGAATAAAATGTGGAATTTAATATAATAAATTTTGAAAATTAATAATCATATATATATATATATATATATATATATATATATATATCCAATCCTTAATAATTAAAAAATAACTTCCAGCACATAATTCATCATGAACCCAAATTCAACCTTGGAAGACATTGGGTAAATTTCACCTTCACAAGCCAAACTGCTGAATCTAGTTATGACACTTGTCACAGTACGATTGGGAAAAAACTGAAGAAGATCTCTTGAATCCTGATTGGGCTGCCATGTCATCAGCCTGTACCTGTTCTGCAATTTTTTTTTAATTTTGCTTATTCTAAACAGTGATCAACACACTATAAATTCTTCATCCGAACTGGGTTTTGGTCAAGACGAGTTGCATTGGATTCCTGGCAATGGTCTGGTCGATGTCATTCTAGTTTGGTGTAATTCTGAGCACTTTGAATTTTGAGCTAATTTTTGCCTGTGATTCAGATTCCGATCACTCCTTCCCACTGACATGCTTTTGGACCCACAAAATCTATTTATCTCATGAGAGTTGAATACTCTTATGTTTCCAAGTTCTATCATCATGATTATACTTGGAAAATTTTCCATGACAACCACTTCAGTTCACTGACATGCCTTGCCTTGCCTTGCAAATGGCTTGGCTCTTCAACCACTGTTCTACTTTTGTTGCCAACCCAATTCAACACTTTCTAGATGCTTTCTGATATAACACTTTGTTGTACCAAATCGATTCCTTGGTGCTTGGAAAATAATTGATTTCCTTCCCACTGAGAATCATGTTCCTCCCTTTCACAAACATGTATTTGATGCAAGCCTCTCCTTGGAAACCACTTTTCCAAATTAAGCCCATCCGAGTGAATTACAACAATGAATTCCAGCATCAGTAAAAATAATATAAGAAATTGCCATTACTTTACCTCCATGGTTCCAAATTCCACATCTGAAAGAATTAATTCGCCATCTCCTTCTCTTCTTGGCGTCAACACATAAAATGGTCTACAATGACTGCAAACTTTTTTGGCTGAAAATTATTTGACATCTTGTCACAAACACAACATATTCAGATTGATGGTTGTTGTTTTTATCTGTAAAACACATCATGCAAGAAACATAACTTGACGAAATATCCTCTTGCTCCTTCAAAGAAAAAATTTTCACATCATGTGTGCATCGCCATGAACTCTAAGATCTTGGTGTCAAAATTCATCAACCAAACACAAGTTGATAAAACGTGCCTCTTCAAATGATTTACTCTCATGTCAATCATAATAATGTGTAATAACTTTCCAATTCTTTTTCTAAAAAAAAAAAAAAAATTCACATCTCATGAAACACTTCATCAACATCTCCTTTTCATCTTTGGAGACAAAATAAACTCTTCCAAGTCGATATGACATGCATGTAACACACAATAAATCAACAAAATTTGACACTCATGCATGTGCAAATGATCAACACTTTCAAGTTGACAACATACATGTTAAACAAAGCAATCGACCAACACAAGTCAATTTCTCATGCATTTTCAAGCACAGTGAAACCATCAAAATTCCAATGTTCATAAACAAAAACTCTCATGCATGTATACAATTCTTCAAATCTTTCACAAGTACAATCATAAGTACAATAACCCCATTCATATGTACATGTACTTAAAAACATGAAATGAACAAATTTTGCTGCAATAAAGTGAATCATCATAGTCCAATTTCAAACACCTTCTTGGTGTAAACATGCAACATGCATTCAATAGGAAAAGAATGCAGCAATCATCAAAATACATGAAAATCCTTAATTGGAGAAGAAATATAACCATCTCTTACCCAACCATTTCAATGACGCTTCTTTCAGCTACACATCATCATAATGTGAATCATCTCGACCCACATCAATTATGGAAACTTATTTTCCATTCTTGCCATTCTCTTTCTCAACCTTCTTCAAATGTCGTGGATGACTTTCTGGATACAAATTCCAAGACTTGTCTACAAGATGAACTTACTTATGGCAATGAGTGAAAAGCAATTGCATCTTCTTTTCAACATGGCTTGGTTTGTCTAATGGATATTTGGCTTCCTACCTCCTTTGGTTTAAAAGTTTCCTGTGCATGGCTATCTTCTTCCAACATCTTGAAACATTATGGTTATCCAAACCACAAAAGGAACATGCAAATTTTCTCCAATCTTATATGAGAATTTGCCATATTTATCATAATCAAAAGCAACTTAATTAAAAACATATTTATACCTTGAACATTCACCTTTGTCACCTTCTTGAGGAGGTGAATTTGATGAGGTAGTGGCTCTCTTTGAAATACCAACAATTCATTCACATAATTTAGAGCTTTGAACATCCTCTTGTTCACCATTCTCATTAGTTTCATGCTTATGAGCACCTTCTTGCAAAGTGGGTGCAAATTTTTTTCATTCCTCATGAACACAATCTTCTCAAGCTTGAGGTAATGAACATAAAATGAAATTCCCTCTTGGAACACCTTCAAGTGCCTCCTTGGCTTTAGATATTTCTCCATCATGTCATCCATAACCAAGACCCAAATACTTAGGCCTTTACTCAACAAAAATTGGCTTAACTATGAATTTTTCATGTTTTCCTAATCCTTTACCTTCATAGCCCATATTCATCAATAATTTGGACCCTATTCTTCTAGTGTGTCTTTCAAAAGCACCTATGCATTCACTTTGAGAGGAAATTGAAGATAAACATGAATTTCATACCTCTTTTCAAGCACCTAAGGTTTCCCTGGAAATATGGATCCGAGTCTCCATCTCATGCATGTTTTTAAGGTTTTCATTTACAATATGGAGCTAAGTCTCAATTTCATGCATCCTTTCAAGATTCTCATTTGAAATATGGAGCTGAGTATCGATCTCATGCATCCTTTCTAAGTTTTCATTAGCAATATGGAGTTGAGTCTCTATCTCATGCATCTTTTCAAGAAGCTCTTGCTTCTCCTCCTTCATGGCAATTGACTTCTCTTGAAGTTTAATGCTCTCCCTCTTATATTCATACTTCTCTTGCATAATATCAATCATGATGTAGAGCTTCTACAACATCTCTTTATCAAAGAGTTTTTGTAAGGAATATTGACTTGAAATATCACTTAATGAAGCTGTCATCACACCATGCAATGCATACAAAGCTTCTTTTCTATGATTTGAGAGTTCAGTTCTCAATTTTGATCTTCTCCTTCACACATCAACTTGCAAGTTCACCATTAATTTCTCCTTGCACAAATTCAAAAACCAAGAGCTAACTATTCTAGCTAAACTTGGCTAAAATGAGCTAAATTTTTTCTCTAATACCAACTTGATCTGAATATGAGAAAAATAGTTATTTCTATTCTAGCTCGCTTGTCAGTATTAAAAATATGTGATTATGATCGTCTCAAGTTAACCACTTGTGAAGGGGTTTATGTGTCTAGTTCATGTGTCATTGATGATCAAATTATGAGCTAATTTTACTTTTAAAACTCATATACAACAAATGAAATGCATAAAAATAAATCACATCAATCACATAACACAATGGATGATAATGGAGTTCACCCCTCCCAGGCTACATCTCCATGGGCATGTTTTAACTAGCTAGTCCCTCTTGGGATTAATTGTCAAATGTCTAGTGAGATATACTTCTAGTGTTCCAATGGATTTACAAAGGGTACCATTGGCTCCAAAACACTCAAGTACCCCAAAAATGACTATTCCAATTCTGAATTTTGTTTCCAGCTAATATAAGCTTGAACTCCCATCGCAGTGGCCATGAGCTTATTTAATCTCCAAAGCGACAAAAACACCTTCAAATGTGCTCCAACGCCTCTGTCAAATATACCAATGTGTTCAGAACATCAAATACATATAAAAATGATTAGTCATTCACTCCAGTTTGCCTTCAATTGATCTAGGTATGGCCTTCCTTCCTGGTGGCCCTAGGCTTCAAAATTATTCAAGTGAACAAAAACACATTTACATTTTCTCATCTTCCTCTACAAGATATTCCAATGGATTCAGAGCATGCCAATCTGATAGGAATGACTATTCCTAAGCAAAAATTGATCAAAAATTTCTCAAGATAGGCCTCATTTAATTTTCCCCTAAATTCTTCCTCTAAATTTGGAGAAGCTGCCAATTAACTCTGGAAAACTTGGCCAATCTGTTGAAAATGGAGGGACCGCCAAAAATCTCACCAACCTAACTAAGAGATAATTAAGTCTTAATGGCAGATTAAAGGTGTGATAAGTGCACCCTAAGCGCATTTTAGGATAGCATTGGGTCGAGGTCACGTGAAAGGGTCATATGGAGGAGTGTTGGCCCCCTCCGTTCCACCTTGGGAAATCTGCGTAAGCTTTATGTAAACTAAGAGCGGGTTGCTTTTCAAGTCTCAACGGTGTGGCCCATTGTTATCGGGTGGTAGTAGCTGGGAGGAGGTCATGAGGTCGAACCCCAACCTCCGCCCCTCCATACATTGTTTTGCACCAATTTAAATATGCCCCGAAAGCTTTGAAGTTTGCATATTATATATATATATATATGCACTCCATATAATTCACTTGGACTATGGTTTGAACTTTGTATTGCCAACCATTAAAAACAAATATGCCTCCAACATATGATTCGAACCTATAGTTGGACTTTAATGCCACCACATAGTTTAATGAAATGCAGACCTTAGGGTTAGAGTAAAATGTGGAATTTAATATATTAAAGTTTAGAAATTAATAATATATATATATACATTAATCCAATCCTTAATAATTAAAAAATAATTTCCAACACATAATTCATCATGAACCCAAATTGTGACACTTGTGAATCTAGTTGTGACACTTTTCATAGTCCCATTGGGAAAAAAACTGAAGAAGATTCCCTCAATGCTAACTTGGCTACCATGTCATGAGCTTGTACCTATTCTACAATTAAAAAAAAAAATTGTCTCTTCTTAACAACAATCAACAGACTATAACTTTGTCATCCAAACTTAGTTTTTGAGGAAACAAGTTGTGTTTGATTCCTAGTTATGGGCCAGTCGTTGTCATTCTAGTTTGATGCAATTCTGAGTACTTTGAATTTTGAGCTAATTTTTGCCTCTGATCCAGATTCCAATTAGTTGATCTGGTTTCCAGGCCTTTAAATCAAATTTGGAAAAATTACCTATAATAGGTTTCCCCCTAAAGTACAAAGACATAATCAGTGTTTGAGTACTGAAGTGCTTTACCATGTGACAAGTCTAGATCAAGAATAGAGTAGTTGAGATTAACATTTGTTACAATGCATTATCTTCATGATATCATTATTGAGTTAAGAATTCCCATAATCAACACATAAGCTAATGTACACGTACAATATTGATGACAAATGGTGAACCCATTCTTGGATGAATTTCTAAATGATCATAGCTGTCATACTTTTTAATCACGTATGAATCTTGAAATCATAGTCTAGATAGATGAAACTATATCCAAGTTCTTCTACCTTATCACTCGATAGTACAATTCTAACCATGTGAATAACTAAGGTGGATTCCCTCCACTATTTCTCCCTTCAATATGAATAAAGGAAATTGGTATACCTGCAACATATCATAATTAAGTTGGTAGTTTTGCAAGATCAATATGACAGAATAGGTTTTTGATACGAGAAAGCAAGATTGCAGGGGGATTCCATTAGTGTATTTTCCATTGATGTTAAAGGGGGAGTATTATACCATGCGTTGGGTTACTTAATTTATCTTAAAAATACCAACCGACCTCTAGACATCAGATCATCAACTCAGAACTCATTTACTTATTTCAAGGTTTTCCACACAATATGTGCAAATAATAGCTCTAATGTGATATATTTTTTCTATCCCTATTGAAAGGTGAATTCATGTAAAATAAAATGAATAACTAAGATTTCCTAAAGAACAGTTTATTCAAGAATTGGAGAATTCAAACATATATAACTGGAACTCTTTTAAGATGATCAAAGCATTAAATATTTTTTTGTAAATAATAAAATAATTCTTCCAAACACAAGTTGTTTCCTAGGAAACTACAACTATAAGAAAGAAACAACACATCTGAATAGAAATGATTTTATCAAAAGAAATACCAAATCTCGCGCTTAAAAATTCTTCATCAATTGCAGGAAATGACAAAAAAAATGCTACGTCAGAAAATCAATTATTAGAACTCCAACCTAATGACATTCATTCAAACTACTATAGAAATTATCGCTATAATGAACAATCCAATAATTGATGATTAGATCTAGAAAGTAATAAAATAATTGCAAGGCTAGAATTGAAATATGAAATGTAAATCTAATAAGAAAAAGAAGGGCAGTATTCGTTCGAGGATTAGGCCCATAATCACTGGAATTCAACTTCCTTAGAGATAAGTCAGTGCAAAGATTTAAATCCAAATCTTGAAAGTCTCCGTCATATTACCTAGAAACAATATTACAAAGGACATTTGTAAAACTTATAACATAGATTAAAAAATGACACTAAAGAGGGTTTTTTTACTTAGGTCCAGTGCCTTGCTTTTATATTACAATCAAATATATATTTAAAAATATAGAAGTGACCTAAGAATATTTATATTCTTAGGATGCTTAATCAAAATTACAAAATATTCTATATTTCCTCGAAATAGGTGGCCAAGATCACAACTGATCTTTCCATGATGATCTTGGGTCTCACCCAATCAGGTTATAACTAATCCAAGAAGCTTCGTGTAACTAGTTCCTGTCCAGCTATCCTAGTGACCAACATCTGCTATCGAAATCCACTGTCAGTTAACACTTCAAATCATAACCTTAGCACATATTTTCATAATTAAATCAATTCTTTTAAATAATAAAACGATGAAACCCTTCCCTTATTGAACTCTTTAAAGAGTGCATATCACACAAATCACCATATTATACACATAAAAGATATAGAAAACCAATAAAAAAATGGGGAAATAGGATAAGAAAATGTATCAATTATGAAGCCCAACATCACCCCCCAACTTACCTATTTGCATGACCTCATGCAAAAAAATGATTGACATGGAGGGAAGTTAAAGAATAATTTGGGTAATAATCTTCTGCATAACATTGGAAACCATTCTTTCTTTGGATTTAATTTAAATCATAGTTGGCCTTATAATCAATTTAGGGAAACCAAATTAGTGGGCACCTGTACCTACACCATGTCTAGTTAGAACCTTGTAGCACCATGCAAGCATAGTCTTGTACTCTATCCATTGAAACCTGAACATTTCGGTAATTGAAGGGTATTTTTTATTTTATTTCCCCAAATGAGGCCCTGACCTTTGTTTAGCCCCTTGTAGAGCCTCAAAATTTATGTCTAGCAAATATTCCAACCCTGACTACAATACGTCATTATGAATAGGTGTTAAAGCACTGAAAAAACCAGACTACTCCATGAATCTCTTGTGATGGATGAGTGTGCATGAAGGGCTTCGTGGTTCTCCTTTGACCTAGAGGCCGAGACCAAATTCTCTTCTTTGGAGCATGTTATAAGATTTATTATTAATGAATTATTAATTCATTCCTTTCTTTCTTTTCTTGGACTCACGGTGGAAAATAATAAATCATTTTTCCATAGTCAGTGAGTTACATCCACTACTCTGCACAAGTGTAACGATGGGAGAATTTATTTTTAAATGAGTTTAGGTCGATTTCTATCCATTAATTAACATAACATGATGCGAATTAGGCGGATGAAGATAGCGAAGGCCACATGACTCCCTCTCATGAATTTCCTGCTATCCCTTTTCACCGTCTTCTGATGCATCTCATGATTTTATAACACTGAAATCTGTTAGCCGCATTGTCAAAACCACCGACCAACACATCTCTTTTTCCATATCTCCTTTTCTTTAATTTGTCCCACTCCTTTTATTGAATTCGTAACCCACAACGAAGAGTTTTTCCACACTTTCTTTCATGTCTACCCACCATTTCACTTCCTATGTACCATGGCAATTATTTCACACGGTCTTCTCAAGAATTTTACACACCCTTCATCTTCTCTATCAGAGAATTTCCTAGTGCTTTCTTTCATCTCTTTGCTGCACGCCGTACTTCCTACGGCAACCTTTTCCTTTGTCAATTTTCCAGTTGCCTTTTCACACTGTTTTTCATTCCTATATATATTTCACAATTTACCTGGGAATTTTCACATCTGTATGGTAATTTTTACAAAAAAAAACTCACAATAGTTTGATTAAATTTCAAATTTGTTCTGAAAATCATAAAAATTTTGATAAGAAGAATTTTTTGTAAACCTAGGTTATAGCTGTAAAACTTCAAGATTTTAGGTACCCAAGGTTTTTAATGATGTTGAATCTATTTTCACCATCAAAAAAAATATTCAAACACTTCTACTACCAAAGTTTAAAAGAAAAAAAATTATGGAATTCCAACCATTTTTAGCAGTTCTTGCAAATTTGTCAGCCACCCCACTAAACAACGTGTTTCTTTTCTTGTCCAACCCACCAGCACCATAGTTACCAAATTTGAATTGGATTTTATAAATTCAAGATTATATAGATTACAAATGCTTATAGAAATTATATTTTTTTATTTTTTTATATAAAAGTTACCAATTAACAACTAATTTATTATTATACAAATTTTCAGCTTTAAGAACAACAATATCATTTTTATTGTTGAAGGATTTTATAGCTTTGAATTCATATTTTTTTATGTTTCTCTTAGGAGGCTTAGCTTTCCTGAGCATAACTGCGCAATTTTGACTAAGGATATCTTTAGTAGCATCAGGAAAATCCCTAATCCTAAACTCAATGTCGCAAATGATACCTTGCACAAGATATTTTTTAGGTGCTAAGGAAAAACTTAAACCTTTCTCCAAGAGATTAAAAACCGATCGGTCAAAAGAGAAATTGAAAAGATTAACATTAATCTCATGGTTCAAACCCATAATAATGTTGTTGTTGCTATTATTATTATTATACTTATTATTATTATTATTATCACAATTTATATTAAAGTTAAACTTTTTATTATTATTACTAAGACATTTAACAAATTTTCCATTTGATTCAAGATGATAAAAATATTTTTTAACTTCTTAGATGTTAAGGGGCTGATAAATCCTTTCAAAGGAAGATGCAAAATAAGAAATAATTGTCATGTCGACGTAGGAAGAAGGGGGTTGGATGAGAACTAGGGAACAAGCAATGTTTTTATAATGGAAATGTGATTTTTGTATTTATTAATTTTTGGTTTAGTTTCTTTACTAGTTCTATATTCATTCTGAAAGCAATCAGATCATTTATAAAATAATGAGATGATACATAGAATAAGAACTTATAAAATATAACTACTGGTTTAATCTTTGAGACAAACATATAACTATTAGCAGGATCAACCAAGTAACTTCCATGGCCTAAACGACCAAAAGTAAAAATAAAATTTCAATTAACAATATGAATGTCTCATTACAAAATCTAAAATAATAAAACAATAAAACGAATATCCCATTCCAAGTAAGTTAATTTTAAAAAGATACAATAAAACCATAACCCGTTAGTACAGTGAACCATATTATAATCTCCAATTCGACCACACAGGCCACATAAAAAGCACAAAATGATATGATTAAGAGAGAAGCTTCATATTATAATCTCCAATTTTTCCACATAGGCCACATAAAAAGCACAGAGTGATATGATTAAGAGAGAAGCTTTCCTGACCAAAGATGACCGACTTTCCATTCCCAATTCCCCCACCTAGCCCGAACTCCAGCCAAAAAGGCATTGAGCAGGAAGGCAGAAGAATATGTTAGAGGGGCCCATGTGGGAGGAGTTCCTCCATAAAATTTTGTCTCAACACCGCTAAAAGCTATAATTCCAAAAAAAAAATCCCAAACACCACTATCAAGAAGAACACTGCCCATTAACCACTTCAACAAAACCAGTGTTTGTAAACCACTATATATCCACTTACCAAAAGCCTTTATGCCCATAGTTCCTGTCAATATACTATCTCCAAATATATCATTGTGAACAACAAAAGTACATAGCAGTTGTTCACCAAACAACAGGGTATGCAGAATGGACAGAAGAACATTATCACACCAACAAAACAATCTTCCAAATATTCTGTGGAACGAGAAGACATAGCAGCCCAGCACATTTCGAAGTCCATGGCCAAAGAAATACCAATGACTGCAATTATCACTGCAACTATAGCCATAGAGGGAAGAGGAGAAGTATCAGCCCCATCGTCAAATGCAATGAGCGTAGCCCAAACAATAGAGCAACCCATGTTGACACAACCCACTGCAATAGCTATGGTTCTGATGCTCAGAACATTACCTCTAAAGGTTATCAATTGGCAAGTGCTATCGCCATCACACCTCACCAAAGCTTTTCTTAGAAATGCATTGGCCGTGAATCCAGTTCCCTTGATATCCACGATGTAATCTCGTATCACCCTCCTGGCGACCAGAGAGCTAGACAAGCCATCAACGGTGAAAAAAATAGTGACCAAAATGTTGATCAATGCTTCTAACAACCTTGGTAGTAAGAAGGAGGCAATGTTGTATTCTAATTTTCCCTCTACGATTCCTATACCTCCAGCCAAGTAGCTTTCCAGTGCTTCCGAAGCCATGACTCTAAATCCTCTGCCTTCCACATCTTTAGATCTGAATGATCTTATCAAGAGTTCTACCCAATTATCATGGCGGGAATATTTCAATGGAATACAAAAGCAAATAGTCCCCCCTGCGTAGTTGGATATTCCAGCATCGATGTCCTCTAGAATTTTTCATACCACATGGGGTTTTGTAGCGGATTTACTTATGGAGATACCCTCTCTCAATATAACCCCTTCTTTAGTATACAACAGGCCTTTGTTGCACCCATGGTAGCCATTTCTGAGGCAGGTCAAACATGGGAGTAAGCACATGAAATCAGACAATTGCTTCAGTGTTCCAGGTATCCGACGAGCAAGCATGACTTTGATTTCTTTGTCGGTCCAAAATAAAATGCACTTGCAGTTGCATTCACATGCCTCTATAATGACTACAGCATCTCCTAAAGGTAGGAATTCCAGTAGCATAGAGTCCACAATATGGGTATTGCATTACAATAGAAGCTTTTGATAAGTCAAAATATTCACCTATGAAATCAGACATCTGAGGCTGGCATGTGGTGAGTCCATTCCCAATATTTATGATCCTGATTTTGTGACCTCTTAGAATGGCTAGGACATCACTGGCACTTATTTCCAAATCAAGCCTTCCTTTGATGAGACTTGTAACAAACACCACTAAATTACCTACCTATGCATGAAGAAGGAAAATTAAAGCAAGAATATATTTTCCGTAGGCTTTAGTGTGGAATTGGAGTGTATTTGTGAGGCTTTCAAGCACTTATTAGTGAGGTATAGATCATCTCTATAGGATATAGTTGTATTGATGTTATATGTGAGAGTTCTTTGCAGGATAACATCATCTTGAAGGGGTGATTAGCCACATAGTAAGGCAGTATATTGATTGTACCCTTATTCACCAAATAGAAGAGTAGTCTAGTCATGTTGACAAGCCAAGGAGATGTAGCCAGGCAGAGTGAACTTCTTCATCAAACCTTTTGTCCTATGGTTTGATGCATATGTATTTTTGAGTTGTTGATATTGGTATGTTATTTTTAAGAAATTTTAAAATTTTAATCCCGGCAGCAACCTACTCATCACATATAAAACCATGCACAAAAGAAACACATTTCTTATATGGATGCGGGAGCTTGCATAACATAAAAAAAGTTTTCTCTCATTTCAGATCAAGTTGGTATCAGAGCATAAGGTTCATTTTTTCTTTGTCCAAAGAGCGTTGTTCGTTAAGAGGAAAATTCTTAACAGGTTGAAAATCCGAAGAGGAGAAGGAGAGATTGTTGGTATGACTTCCCAACTAGGAACAAAGAGAAGGAGGTTAGGGTTGCTACTAAACCCACTTCAAGTTTCATCTTTGTAAAATGTTGAGACTTAAAAGAGCATACTCCAAGGAGAAAAACATATAAGTCTCTCAAGGGGATAATATAAAAAGAATGGTGTTTCACCACCATCTTCACCAACAACTTCCTTGTTTTCTATAGATTTGAGGCGTTATGTTGATGTAGAAAGTACTTCGAAGATGGAATATGAAGAAATTTGTGCTTTCTCTCCACATGATGTGGGAGAATTTCAATCAAGATTTTATGTTGAGGATCATGAAGAAGAAGACACAAGAGCTCAATCGGACACCTTGAGAATCCGAAAGGATTTTGAAGCCATATTTGTGTCTCAATCCAAAGATGAGACAAAGGGTGAGCATGCATATGCTCTTTACTTGTATGCAAATATTGATGCAAATTCTTTTGCATCCTCTGAAATATATAAAAAAGTTATTGAGTCCAAGATCTTGACAAAGATGGGATACCAGGAAGGCTTGGGTCTTGGTGAAAATCAACAAGGCAACAATAACCCAAGAGAGGTGAAAGAAAGGCCTTAGCATAAAGGCTTGGGGTATGTTGCATTGGAGGAATGGTCCTTGATGTAGGATGATTGAGGTGTCATGTCCCTCATCGTGAAAGGACATAAAGTAGCAAGGTGTTGGATTTTACATCTAGAGCTCATACTTGTTTGGCTCTCAAGATAGGCACCATTGATATGGCTTGTCTCTTCACTTTCATGATGCAAGATTTCATGTGAATGTTTTTCAGTTGAAGGAATTTAATTTTTTGCAAAATTTTCACCAAGATGGCATAAAAGATGGGTATGTTACTGATTTATGTTGCAGCAGTTTATCATTCAATTCATCTCTTATGATCACTCATATGTTTTTGGTTTATATACTTATTTCTACTTAAAAGATAGGGCTGAAAATTGTATATATGTATGATAATTTGTATGTGTAAATAGAGAAATTGTGGTAAGTTATTTGTAAATAGATACATGCATGAGTGTGTCAATATGTATCATATGTTTATCGACTTGTGTCAATTGTGTCACACACATTTCATATCAATTTATGTCGATTGTGTTGTACATTTCATGTCAGCTTGTGGTTGATGTCTCATGCTTTTTGTTGACTATATTTGTCGATTATGTTGATCGAATTATGTTATAGTCGATGGTGTTTGTCGATTGTGGGTCAATATTGGATACACCAATGTGCAAGAAGATCACCATGTACTTGATGTTAAAACAGGTGACAGTCATCGCTTTAAGGAGAAAAAACGAGGTGGTTGTCATTTAAATTCTTGCATAATGTTTTCTTTTCAAGATTTATTGTGTCCTTGTTGCAAGATGTTGCAGGAAGTTTGAGATCCATTCAGTGAGAAGTGGACGAGATGAAAATTGTTTTGTAGCCATTGCAGAAAAAGCTGAATTTTTTGTGTTGAAGCCAAGAGTTCACTCATATTGCAAGTTTAATTTGGATAAGCATATTTCCAAGAAGAAACTTGTATGCCTTTGTTGCAAGAGGGACTTCATTCTAAGTGGGAAGGCTAACAATTTTCCAAGCACATAGAGATCGATGTGGTACAGTTGGATATTTATTAGTCAACAACAGTCAATAATGTTGAAGGGAGTCAACAATAGCCAAAGAGCAGTGGTTGAGAGACATAGCCAGTTGTGATGCAAGGCATGTCAAGATAATTTTCAAGTAATACTTTTCAAGTAAAATCAGTTGATATAACTTGAAAGTAGAAGAGTGTTGAAGCTCAAGAAGATAATTATCAGCTTTTGTGGGTCCAAAAGCCCATCAATGGGGTCAAAATTTGGATCGGGGCCTAAAATTAGCTAAAATTCAAAGTTCTTAAAATTGCTTCAAACCTGAATGACTGGATAGAGTTTGTCGCCAGGATTCTGGCACAACTCATTTCATCAAAATCTGAATTGTTATGATTGAGTTATCGTCTATTGTTCGTTTTCCAAAACAGGAAAAAAAATGTGTAGAACAAGTACAATGTTGATGTGGCAAGTATAGTCAACATTGCAGGAATATTCTCCATATTACATCCAGTGACACTGTGACAAGTGTCGTCTTCAAATTCGCTAGACGACTTAAGTGAAGAGAAAAATTTCCCAATGACCTTCAATTCTTCCTAAGTTCGAATTTGAAATTTTTTAAGGGTTGGAGTGAAACCCAATGAGAGGGCACCACGTGTCCTCTTTGGTGGCCCACCTCCTCATTTATGGGGCTCGAATTATATGGATGGGACCTGTTGTGGTAAAACACAACACCCCCCCCCCCCCATTTTTTACTTATATACTTCAAATAATGGGGACCCTTTCTACAAAAATTTTGGCTAAACACCTTTTAGGATTTTCATTAAGTTAATTATCCTTCATTTTTGTCATCTTTTCATTTTTATCAGATTTCTATTTTGATTGTTTCATTGAATCTGGTTTTTCATAAGCTTTCCGATGATACTTATTTTTCTCCATTTTGTCAATCGATTTGTAAATGGCCTTCCTTTGAAGTTTTGATTATTTTGTTGCTTGGGTTGAAAACATGTATAAAGTATACCAATATTTTAATTCTCGTAGTTAAAATAATCATTCATGGTAAATATTGACCTCGCTTCATTTTTATTATTTTCACCTTTTTTCCCAATATCCAAAGACTTCATTCACTATATAACCTAGAATATATTTAAAACCCATAGTTTAACGCTTTAAATCCAATTTAACCCCCAAAACCCACTTACACAACCTTTCGGGACTTATTACTTTATAAACCCACTTACTTTAAATTCTGAAAATATAATGTTATAGGTCCTCCCTCCCATCGAACAGTCATGTTATATAACATTATATATTACCACATTATATATAACATATCATATATATAACTAACTACCACTTAAAACCTTTGGTAGGACCCCTTACATTTTCACATATCGGCAATCGTAAAAAAATTCACCAAATTCATGTGCTATCCTTCTGAAATGCTAATGTGTTATTATGTGGGACCCTTACCTTCCTACTGCCACGTCACTCCCATCGTACATCGCACATCTTACATTTTATTGCCGAACAATCATCGATACCCATCTCCAAATGCGATTTCGATAAGTTTTAAACACGATTTGCGATAAGCCTTTGACTGTGATTTGTGATTTGAAAAATCACAAATCGCAATTCTTACCTCATTGTTTCTCATATTAACAAATATGACCGATTGTGATATGCGATTGGTCCCACCTCTGCCTATCACGTCACTTTCTTTTACTGCCAGTCCCTCCGCTATCTTCTGCCATTTCTGCTTCACGTTGCTGCTAAAGTCTATCTAAAAGATCTGGATATTCGAGTGATTCACAAATATAATGAATCTATGCCATAAAAAATACAAAATGGGTTTTGTGTTAAAATAACTTTTTCCTACTTTTATATTCAAAATTAATGAAAAAATATTTCGCAACATAAATTCCAAAATTATGGAAATTTTAATATACCAACTTTGGAAGCTCATAGATGAAGTTTTACTTGGCCAAATGAGGACCATGATGGCTCAATCGATAGATAAAATCATGGAGAACATTTCTGAAGTGGTTTCATTTCCATATTTGATCATTTATTGGGACTAAAATTCAGCAAAAAATCAAGCTCCGAATTTTAAAAAAATAACTAATTTTCTGAGTTTAATTTTCTACATTTTAGTTTTCCGAAAGCTTCTTCTAAGAGCATATCCATTCGTTAATGAAATACTTGACCAATTAGATCATCACATAAATCAATAGAAAGCTTAAATTTACTTTTAAATTATTTATTTAATTAAGTTTTGATTGGATTTATTTTAATTCCATATTTTTCATTTTGATTTTATTTGTACATTTTAATTTTGTTTTGATTTATTTTTCACAGGAAAATAGTTGAAGAGATGAGGAGAACAAGATCTTAATCAATGAGAAGGCTCCAGAAATTGAAGAATATGATTTTGAGCCAATAAAAATTGATTGAGCAAAACCACTCTTCAAACAAACTTTCTTATGAAGAAATCCTCTTGTAAATATTATAAATAGCATATTGCAAAATGTAATAAGGGCTTCTCTCCTCTGCAATTCTAGAATTCTAAAGCACTTTTGTAATAGGAATTTAGAGGTGTAGGTGGGAGGAGAACAATCTTAGATCTGGAGCTTATTGAGGTTTTTCTTTTACATTCTGAGTTATGTATAATGAACAGAGTTTGCATTATTGTAGCTTTGGTTTTTGAAAACAAAAGTTCAGATATTGAAAAATATTGTTAGAG
The DNA here is from genome assembly GCA_034641835.2 of Pinus albicaulis. Classification (NCBI taxonomy): domain Eukaryota; kingdom Viridiplantae; phylum Streptophyta; class Pinopsida; order Pinales; family Pinaceae; genus Pinus; species Pinus albicaulis. Next base: position 1,346,628,851 of record CM076577.1, on the reverse strand, counting down.
ACCAGAGCTAGAGAAATGTACTTAATAATTTGGTATTTATAATACTATTATTTTAAATGCTTGTTTCATTTTATGATAACAGGAATGTGTCAATTTACTTCCATATTTGTGCACTTTTGTTGGTATGAGTAATTTGCCTCAATTTTATGTTATTATTTATCTATACTCTTATGGGCCAAATCTTGACTTCTCAGTAACTATTTACTCAGAAATTTGTCTTATAAAACTGATTTATTCAATAGTGATATGTTGTGAACTATTTCTGCATATTATTGTTTAATTATTCAAAGTTACTAATTAAATGATCACTATCATTTTGAGAACTATTTCCTGAGTGTTGTTGATTGATTATTTCAGCTAAGAGGTCTCTAGATAGGACGTGTTTGGTATTCATAATGTCAGTTAATTGAAATACTTCATTAGGTTGATATTCATTATAAGCCAGCCATATTTAAATCCTAATTATTTAAAATATCTTTCTCTCAGTTGGGATAGATCTATATCTGCCTAATTGATATAAGATTAATATAGTTCTTTTTGCTTGCATATTAGAATAATTTTGCATATAGATTAAATTCTACATTCCTAGAAATTATTCTTCCCAAATAGGAAAAACTTTAATTGTGGCTTGGATAAACCCAAATTAGCTTAAGGATCACTTTCTTGCTCGATCAACAAGAGAAATGATTTGATGTCTCTTTCCCATTGGTAGACAAAAGTCATATTTTAAGCCAATGGATATTGAGAGAAGGTAACTGGACCTAGTTAAACCAGTCGAAGCCACTATTCCAAATGGAAAAGGAACTTCTTTAAGATCTAGACCAGGTGGTCATCCCCCATGTTGTTGCAACCAATTGCAAGGCCCCAACATTTTGGCACTAGAAGGAGGGCCTGATATTTGTCTTCCTTTAGAGTCTTTGTATTATAACATTTTATTTTTATTCCAGTGGCTCCTCTAAAACTTCCAATTTGGAGTTGTATTTTTGGACATACGTCTTCCAATACTCCACCAGAAATAGTAAGACTTTTGTCATAGGTAAAATTTAACGGTAAGATGAATACTTATGCATTTAATCATACTTTACAATTCATTCAAAAAATTTCAAATTCTATTTTTCATGATATTGATGAAGATATTTTATGCAGTATTTTTACTCTGACATTCTTGGCAAAAGCCAGAAGCTAGTGTCAATCACTTCTAGTTGCCTCAATTGACACTTGGAAGAAATTTATTACAATCTTCCTTTGTAAATTTGATGGATATATCTACGAATAGGTATGTGATGATTTTGAAAATCTACGAAGGTTTGAAAGTGAGTCTTTAATTGATTTTACCATCAAATTTCATTTAAATTGTTTAAAATTTAAAACTGTAGATAAACCTTCGAAAGAAAAATTATTAGATTGGTTTCAACATATTTTCTCTCTTCCTTCCATTCATAATCCATGTAAAATTATTTCAAACTTTGATCAATATCCTTCTAATTTCATTAACATAAGTGAGAATTCCAATATGGAGGTACAAACAAATGATGATGAAGTGACATCTATTTTGTATAATCAATTCCTTCAATTACTGCACATTTACTACAGTATTGATAATCATCAAAGTGCACATTCACATGTCAATTAATCTCAATCACAAAGCTTGGAAAATTTCACTAATCAACGGCAAGAAGATATAAGCAACACTCTTGAAGAAAATACTGCTTTAAAATCTGAAGATAGGTATGAGTAAGAATTAGAAAATCATAACATAATCTGACAAGTACCACTAGTGATTAAAGTTTCCAATAATACACAATCTAATGTAGAGAATTTTGAATCATTTTACGATGATAAAATGCCAAAATCAGGATAGAAAGGAAACATTCTTCAAGAAAGTATAAGTAACCATCTAAATGATCTTAATCTAAAATTTGGAATGAAGAAAATGCACAAAAGTTTTCAAATAGAGACATTTTCAAATGCATTATTTTGGATTCATATTTTTCCTTTTATCCTAATAATTTTTCTAATATAAATTTACCTTCTCCTCACATTAAAGATATTTCAGAAAACAGTGAGGTTGAATTCCCAATTATTTTTTATTAGGATAGAGAAATAATTAATGATCATTCTTCTAGTGTTAATGAACATGAGCTTAATATTTCTTCATGTTTTGACACATGGAATAAGATCGAAGGGAATTCTAATGAATGTCTTGAGGTCATATATGATAGCTACTTTGAAATTAAGGATATTGATTTGTCTCCTATACAATTGAATCCTCATGATCAAAGTCTAATCACATGTGAAAATGAAGAACAATTTAATTCAGAAATTGTTTCAAATAGTTCTAATTTTCAACAAAATAATCATACTTATGATTTTAGCATTCAATAAACCATTTAAATCTATGATTTATATAATGATCAAGCTCACATTCCCATTCAGAGTCATGGCCTTCTCTCTAATTCACCAGTGGGTATCAAGAATCATTCTAATTGCATTATTCTTCCCAATTCTTGTGAAGAGGAAATTGTTTTAAGTCAATCCCAATTATGTTGTAACAATAATTGTAACACTAGTGTAAACTATGATTCAATTTTGTTATTATTACATCATTTATTTTTAACTTTAGATTTATTTTCTGTTTTTAGTCCTATATTTTTAGATATTTTTTGTTGGAATATTGAGAAACTCAATTTTGAACACTCAATTAATGCATTACCTCAATGGAAAAATGAAGTTTCAAATTATAATTGTGAACATCAAGAATTATTAAACTTCCAATTTCAAGTGATGTTCTTTCGTTATCAATTACTTATTACTTCTCAATAGCAGTGTCGATAAGAGAGTGTATTTTCACTTTATAACCAAAAATCTAATTCAATTAATAATATTATGTTGGATCTATCGAACTTCCATCCATTTTTCATTGATCCATTTGAAAGACATTTGGAAATTTTTCCTTCATGGAAGATCGTTAATAATTTAGCACTTGAACATAACACTAACAAAATAACACGCACCATTTTTTATCTGGATTTATGCAGGAACACAACAAAATATAGAGATAACCATAAACATAGAAATACAATGGAAATAAGGCTTCATTTCATTAATATCAAATCACAGAAATATGCTTACAAACATTATGGAAATAAAATAGCTATGGTGTTGGTAGCGAATCTCTGAGAAGAGATGTGGCAACTACAGACCTATGAACTATGTTACAATGAGGCTCGAGGGCCTATTTATTATGGAGAAACAATGGAGAACTCTAAATGTCCAAAAACCTAACCCTAGGAGATGAAGCACCAAAACTATGGACCTCGTTTGGGTAAATTGGTGTTTCAACTTCCTGGGGATGTAATTTCGGCATACTATCTCCCTTTGGGGCCTCAAAATGGCTCCTAAAGTTCAGGACCCGAAAAAATGCTAAAAATAGTAAGTTGCGAAAAAAAATGAAAGAGACAATGGTGGGACCCCAAGTGGAATAGGCGGGTGGCCGCCAATATCCACCTGGATCATTCCTCTCGCCTTAGGAAGCAATGGTCCCCATTGCGTTGAGTTCCTCCATGACATGAGGAAACTTCTGTTGAACTTGGTCCCTGGTGACCCACTTGCCTTGGTGCAGGAGTTGGCCAGTTTTGAAAACCCGATACAGTTGGATGTTCTATCGGTGAGTGTTCTTGATTTTCATGTTCATGCTACAGTCTGTGGTGGCTTGTTCCATGCTGTCTGGGTTTAACTCTTTTGGTGTGAGTTCTTATGCAATGCCAGAGGTGTCCAATAGAGGTGCGAAGTAGGGACGAAGGCAGTCTCCATTGAATACTGGGTGCAGACCAAGAAATGGAGGAATACTGAGCTCAGAGGCATTGTTCCCGAAATCCTTGGTGATGGTGTATGACCCATATCAGAGTGGGTGAATATTGTGGTGGTGTCCAGTGAGGCTCTCCTTCTGCAAGTGTAGCCACAATTTTTCACCCACCTGAAATTTGTGTGGCACCCGATGTTGATCATGTCATTGCTTGTACTTAGCAGTGGCTCTGTCCAATATTTCACGAACTTGTTGGTGGATGTGTTGAATGCACTTGATGAAGTTGTTTTCTTTGTCAGCTTCAGACTGGACATGAGCCGAATCAGCATAAGTAAATGCAAATGGCATGGCTACATCAATGGGATATAGTGGCTGGAATCCCAAGCCCACCTGGAAGGCACTGTGGTTGGTTGAGCTATGGAGAGCCTGGTTATAAATATGTTGTACATAGGGAAGGCTCTCCTCCCATGTGCGTGGATGCTTTGAATTGTACATGTGCAGAATGTGTACAATCATCCTGTTGACAACCTCTATCTGGCCATCAGTTTCGGGATGGAAAGTTGTGGACTTGGTGAGCTTGGTGTCCAACATTGACCAGAGGCTGGACCAAAATGTGCTGAGGAACCTGCTGTCACAATTTGATATGATATACTATAGGATTCCAAAGTGCACCCACACTTGTTCAAAGAAGAGTTTAGCAGTGGCTTCTACTGTGATATTCTTCTTGCAGGCCGTCGTAATGGCCATTTTTGAGAATCTGTCGGCAACCAAAAAAACACAGTTAGTTCCATGCTTAGTAGAAGGAAGGCCTGACATGTAATCCATGGAGATGGATTCCCAAGGTCGACTAGGGGTAGGTAGCGGAGTATGGAACCCTTGCTTCTTGATGGTTGGTTTGGCAATGGCACAACCAGTGTATGATCTAATTTACTTCCTGACATCCTATCAGAGGTTCAGCCAATATAAATACTTCTGCAGTACTGCCACTATTTTATCAACCCCAAAATGCCCAGCGACTCAACTATAGTGTGCTTCCCATATCATCTTGGCACGCTCGCTTGAAGGAACACAAAGGTGTCCTAGGTGACATAATAGTGCATCTTGGAGGTGAAATTTTGGAACTTGCATACCCCCCAAGAGTGCCTTGTATGTGTATCTGAATTCTGGATCGCTCCTATAGAGAAGCGGCCAATCAAAAGTCTCATGCCCATAAGAGTTGAGAACTGTGGTTATGGCCACGATCAGTGGTTGGCTGAGGCAGTATGCAACATTATTGGTGCTACCCTTATTTTACTTGATGTTAAAATGAAATTGTTGCAGATATATGGACCACTTCTGATGGCGATCGTTCTGCAACTTCCCTTATGTCTGTATGAACTATAGGGGTCGATGGTCTGTGTGGATGATTGTCTCCTTCCCCAAAATTTAATGCTTCCATTGTCAACAAGACTGCACAATGGAATACATTTCTTTTTCATAAGTTGGATACTTTCGAACTGTGTCAGACAATGTATCTCTTATGATGTGCCCAGCTCAGAGCCTGTTGAGTAGGCTGCCCCAATAGCATGACGAGTGTCATCTCGATCTCAAATGGTTGTTGCAAATGCAGTGATAAATGTGAAACCGGGGGCGGGCTTCGACGATTTTTCAGTTCTGCGAACACCTTCTGAGAGATTCGGCCAACAGATTTTCTTTCCACTCCTCCCATGGTGACTTGACTCAAGGGCCAAGTGATATGAGAGAATCCCAACACGAACCTCCGATAGAAATTAGCAAGACCCAGAAAGCTGCGAAGCTCTGTTATAGTGGTTGGGGCTGGCCAATCCCGAATGACTTGGATCTTGGCTGGATCCACATGCACACCCCTTTCATCAATAATGTATCCCAGATATTGAACCTGGGTCATGCCAAAAGTGCACTTCTCCAAATTGGCACACAACTTGTGTTGCCGCAGTGTTTGGAGGACTTGTCGGATGTGGTGAAGGTGCTCTTCCCAAGTCTGGCTGAAGATCAGAATGTCATCCAAGTACACCACTACAAATGAGTTGTTGAATGGCCACAAGATGTCGTCCATCATCCTCATGAAGGTTGCGGGAGAATTCATCAACCCGAAAGGCATGAACAACCATTTGAAAAGGCCTTCCTTGACTTTGAAGGCAGTCTTCCACACATGAGGAGGATTTGTGGTGCTGTTGATGCAGGACTTCAAGTCAATATTCACAGAAATATTTTCCCTTTTGAGGGGTAGATAGAAGGTCACCAATCCGTGGATGGTGCTATTCCAAACGGTGATCTTTTTCAACGCACATTAGTCAGTACGAGTCTCCAGTCCCATCTATGCAGCAACAGCAGTCCGGGCTCCATGAACTTAATGAACTTGGTCTGGTGTGACCTTTCTGCAACAGCTCCTGAATCTGCATCTTTATTTCATCATTCTCCAGAACAGAGCGCCGATAGATCAGTCCATTGGGTAGCGGCGCACCTGGGGTCAGATAAATCGGGTGCTTGACCTGACAGTGCAGAGGAACCCCTGTGGGTGAGGTGAAGATGTCCCCGTACTCCTCCACAACCTTATCCATTTGTTGTTGTCTTGCAGAGGATCCCTATCTGGAGGTCGTGGCCAGAGTCTTCTTCTTGCCCTGGGGGCAGATCATCAGGAAAATGAATTTCCTGGTTTGGGAAATGATCTTACTGCATTGTTTTGCAGTAACCAAAGAGATAGCCGCAGGAGGTGGTACCTCTGGTATCTTGTACAACTTATTTCCCAAAGTAACAATAACAGCACGAGGTCGAGACTCATACACAGCATGACGCTTCATAATGTAGTTGGCCTAATAATACATCAAAAGCACCAATAGGGTAATGTCATAATACCTCATCCATGAAGGGCTTGATGCTATAGGGAAGGTGACACTGCTGGCTGACGCGGAGATCTCGTCCTTGGTGAAGCCACCCGATGGTGTATGGATGTGGGTGAGCTGTGGTCGGCAAGCCCAACCGCTTCATGACATCTGCTGAAATGAGGTTCTTTTGGCTCCCATTGTCGACAATGAACTGTACAGGGGAGCCCTTTACCCACATCTGGGAGTGGAAGAGACGTTCCTCCTCCTCTGGATCTTCCGGTTCCTCCTTCTGGATCTTTGTAGTGGCAACAATGGCATTGGGCTCCGCATCAATAATCTGTTTCCCTTTTTCATTCCCCTTTTCAGGTTCTGATTCGGAGTCAGAGCATGCATCTGACTCAGAAGCCCTCATCTCGGCCACTAGCGACTGCTTGGCCCGACACTCACTTGTGTTGTGTGTGGAGCTCTTATGGAACTCACACCACTTTCCCGTGTCCTTCTTTGGCTTTACGGTGTTGTTCTTTTCTTGTGGCTTTGACGGGTTGTCTTTAGCCGCCATGCCTTGGCTCTGTCCTTTGTTCTGCGGTTTGGAAGCACCTTTTCCTTACTTTTGATTCGCAGATCCAAAGTCTCGCTTCTTCTGTTTGAATTTCTGCTCAATCTTGGCAGCATACCGGTATGCCGTACCAAGCGAGGAGATGTCGAGGAACTCCATTTCCTCCTGAATGTATCTGTGCAGACAGCTGCGATACTTTAGCACCAGATGTTTCTCTGAATCTTTGATGCCCAACTTTGTGCGCAGGGTATGGAACAGATTCGTCAGCTCATGCACATCTTGATCCCTTTGTTGTCGCAGCGTGGTCCATTGTATGTACTTGTCCTCATAGCTCCCCACAGGATAGTACTGTTCCTTGACGGCGTCTCGGAAAGAATTCCAAGTAGGTACGGCCGAGAACAGAGAGGGTTCTGTCTGGTCCTTGTTCTCACAGTAGGTTTCCCACCAGTCCTTAACATGGGGGGTAGCTTTGAGGAGTGCAAAAATAATCTTCTCCCGGTCTGAAAAGTCATGAACCGAGAAATATCCTTCTAATAGATTCAGCCATTTATCTACAGCATCTGCGTCTATTTGACCCTCAAATATGGGAATGTCAAAATTTACTTGTACCTTAAAAGGAGTCGCGCCTCCAGAGTGGCTGCTGGATGCAGATGCGCCGTCGGTGGGTAGTCGTTGAAGGATCTGAGCAAAGTTATCCATCATCGCGTTCCTTTGTTTTTCGAGGGCCTCCTCGAGCAATATTTTGATAGGATCTCCTGCTCCCTCATCTTTCTTTTCGTCCCCCTGGGCGTCCGTCGAGGTTTGAGAGGCTGATCTTGCAAAGGTTCCAACAGATCAAGCCCTAGCTCCTTATACCCCGACCTCGTTGGGGACATGCAGATTGAGAGAAAAATCGGACCGCTCTAATACCAGTCTAGATTTGTGTAGGAATGAAATAGGGAATACAAAAATAAACATAAACATAGAAATACGATGGAAATAAGACTTCATTTCATTAATATCAAATCACAGAAATATGCTTACAAACATGATGGAAATAAAATAGCTAGGGTGCTGGTAGCGAATCTCTGAGAAGAGATGTGGCAACTACATACCTCTGAACTGTATTACAAGGATGCTCGATGACCTATTTATTATGGAGAAACAACGGAGAATTCTCAACGTCCAAAAACCTAACCCTAGGAGATGAAGCGCCAAAAATATGGGCCCCGTTTGGGTAAATTGGTGTTTCAACTTCCCAGGGACGTAACTTCGGCATACTATCTCCGTTTGGGGCTTCAAAACGGCTCCAGAAGTTCAGGACCCGAAAAACTGCTAAAAATAGTAAGTTGTGAAAAAAACTGAAAGAGACAATGGTGGGGCCCCAAGTGGAATAGGTGGGTGGCCACCAATATCCACCTGCTTATGAATTGTTTAAGAAAAGATTATTTCTGGCGACCTATCATCTTAATGTTTAAACCTACGCACTCAATATAAACCATCACATCTAGATTTCTATGAGCCCAGTGAAATTGACTAGAAAAGGAATTTCAGAGAGAATAATAGTGAATAAGCTAATAACAATAAAGATACATTTTTTGTGTGGATTAATCCGTCTTGCGAACAAGACCGATCTCCCTAGTACTAAAAGTATCTAGCAACAAACAGCCAAATAAACTAATCTTTCTCTAAGCATATATGATCTACGAAAAGCTCTATAGAGGTGTAAAAGACTTACCGTATGTCCAGCGCTTGTTTGAAGTCATTGTTGTCCCTCATGCACTTGAAGGAGTTTTCCTCGTAAACCTGCAGTAAAAAACAAGCAAAATATTACATAGCACCTGTATAGAAATGATCCAGTTTATCGGGGAACGCAACAAAATACAGAAATAACCATAAACATAGAGATGCAGCAGAAATAATGCGTCATTTCATTAATATCAAATAACAGAAATATGCTTACAGACATAATGAAAATAAAATAGCTAGGGTGCTAGTAGCGAATCTCTGAGAAGAGATGTGGTGGCTATAGACCTCTGAACTGTGTTACAATGAGGCTCGAGGGCCTATTTATTGTTGAGAAACAATGTAGAATTTGAAACGTCCAAAAACCTAACCGTAGGAGATGAGGCGCCAAAACTGTGGGCGCCCGTTTGGGTAAATTAGTGGTTCAACTTCCCGGGGGCATAACTTTGGCACCCGATCTCCGTTTGACGCGTTCAATAGCTCGTTAGAAAGATCTATTCGAGGACTACAGCTGTCGGGACGAATTTTATCAGAAAATTCGCTCGCGCTTTCATACCCAAAAAACGTCGTTTAGGGCCTCAAAACGGCTCCGGAAGTTCAGACCAGCGCTAAAATAATGGTTGTTGCAACAAGTGAAAGAGCGGGATGGGGTTCAAACGGAATGGGTGGGTAGCCGCAATATCCCCTAGATCATTAAGCCCCAAAGCAGCTACGAGTGGAGGACCCGAAACCTGCTAAAAATAGTAAGTTGTGTTGAATATGGTACAAAATTGATGGTCTTGGTCCAAATGGAATAGGTGGGTGGCTTCGATATCCACTGGATCAAGAAATCATCATAAACAAATACTTAATGTAGTGATCAAGGAATCTATGAAATAAACCATCAACTGAAAGCTTATTGAGAAAAATGAGTATATTTGTATTAATTTCAAAATAAGGAAAACCTTACAATCTAAGCCTTGATGTTGCACAGGTCTTCCCGGGGTCCGAAGCAGGAGTCTCCTCTACTTTGATAAGCTCTGCACTCCTCCAACCAAGACAAAAAGAGGTATGTAATCTCTCCTCACAAAAGTCTTAGTTAACTGAGTCTCAATCTCAACATCACTTAACTTCAAATATTCTAAAGCTTGAACTCCCTTTGAGGCTACCCAATGCCTCTTTTTATAGTGGAAAAGAGGAGGTTTTATATTCCAACTATGAAGGGATAGAATCCTCCTTCAAAGGGATAAGCTCCTCACATCAAGGGGTTAGCTCCATAAGGTAAGGGATACATGCACCTCATAAGAGCGGTTCTATCACCGCAAGATATTTTCTGGAAGCTTCCAGAATTCACTTTTATTGAGATTTTTGGAATTTACTTGTGCCTTTTTTATCTTACAGGGGTCCACACCTTTAACACAGATAAAGTGCATTCAAGTACGGAAAAGTGTTGAACATTAGGTGCGGGACCGCATTCAAGATAGAGAGAAAGTGCGACACCAAAGTTTAGGAGATTTTTAGGAACATTTCTCTGATTTTCAAGGCTTGACATGAGGAATTGATATGTTAGACTTGCAAAGGGAGAAGTATGAGTAATAATGAGCTCATACACATAGCAGAATGTTAGGATGACAATTTTCAGTGTAACAGATTGCCCCCTAAAGTGAAAAGTCTGGAATAAATGATGTTGAAGTCTGTCATATATGAAGAGTGTAGTAATTTTTCATTTCAAGGATCATCCTGTGGACACCCCAATCGGAACCTATAAAAACATTCAATGCAAAATATATATATATCATCGCTGAGGTAGGCATTCCCATACTCAGATCAAAACTAACTAGAAACTAATTCAAACTGTTTTGATACAGGAATGATTTTGAGTACATCACAGTATAGACATGTGTAGACATAGTATGGACGCAGCCATCTGTTTATAAATAGTCCACTGTATAAATGATAAAAAAATTCCTCACAACCTGGATGGTAGAAACTAGATCCACGGTCTTGATTTCTGCATCTAGAACTAGTACGATTCTATCTATGTGAATGAATGTGTCGAAGTCGAACATGTTAGAAACCATTTGATTACCAGTCAATGATGTAAACTGTTAACAAGTATGAGAGTAACCACCAGTAATGTCAATGGCTCTATAAAGTGCTCGATCACAATCAAAATGTGATTGAATAGAGCTGAAGTCGAAAATGTCACGAGGAACCATCGGTCGATCCAAAGGTCAATCTATTTGGTTAAATAAGAGAGGCGAAACGCCATTAAGGCATGCTGATTTCTGAGAATGCCGGCGATTTACGGATCAACTTCCTAGATAATGAGTTGTCATCGATAGAAAGTGATCCGTCGTAGGCAAGCCCACAACACGAAATCATAGATCAAGTTTTGAAGAAATATATTGGCAAGGACTGACTCAGGGATGGTCAAAATGGATGACAGATATTTTGCAGATGAATGGTTTATTTGAATTGTCCTCTTGAACACATAACGACACTGCAGATGGCTTGGTGACAATTGACCCAAAGCTAATACCCAGAAACCGGCTGAAGACTTTCAATATGGTTTGATTAACTGTTAGGCAAAGGATTTCCCAACCTAGGTGAACAAAAAGTGTCGTGTTCAAGAGTGGTTAACTGGATTTTTGAAAAATCAAAATACAACAAACAAGTCCATTTTTCTCTCTTTTCCCCCACCATTTCTGGCAAGTACCTATTTATTTTTGACAAGCTTGAGGAGGATAACATTTGCTTGTTTATAATCTCATCCTTAGGATGAGTCCAACTTAGTTTAAGATTCGAACCCTAAGAAGGAGTGGTTCGTTCCTGCTTAAAATTGAACAGGTCCTTTACTGTTAAATTTTAACGAGTCCAGTATAGGAGAAACTCGGTGTTTTTCAATTTTAGGGAGTCAGAAGAAAAAAATTAAGAAAACTCCATGGGTGTACTTTTTCGTAAATTTAGTCTCTCGAGCCCGAAAAAGGATAAAATAATGCGGGAGAGAACTCTATTGACCATAATTAGTCAACGTATACCTTTTTCGTAAATAGTCCATTTCAGTCCGTAAAAGGGGTAAACTTATACTAAAGGGACAATCATTCATTTACTTTAACGAGTTCTAATAATCAAGTACTCAGCAATATTTTCATATTTAGAGAGTCTGAAAAGGGCTTAAAAGAGGACTCCAGGGTTTCACTTTTTCGTAATTTTTTTGAAAGAGTCTGAAAAAGTGATAAAAGTATGCTCTTTGTTGAAAAATGATCAATTCTCCTGAAAAATCCAATTTCTGCACAAAAACTTGAAAAATTACACATACCTGTTTAAGATAAGTAAAAATGCTTTCAAAAATACCCTTTTTAAAGTGAAAAATAAACAAATTAAAAATTCATCTATTCGAAAAAACTTATAAAAAGGACTTTTTCAATTTCATTTTTACCGTTCAAGTTCAGAGTGAAAAGTAGAAGCTTTTGGGTAAAAAAGTTCCTGTGAAGATTCTAGAAAATCAGTCTGACGAAATCGAGAACCGTCAGTCCCAGGTAATCCACGACCTCTTAATCTTGCATTTCATTCGTTTACAATTCATTTTTAGGCTTTAGATTTTATTTTTAAGGGAAAAATATAGTTTAAGAAACTGCCCGCGGAGGTCCGTAGGTGCCACACATGGGCCCTGCGGACCCCGAATTTTTCCTATGTAGAAAAAAGTCGTGGGTCTGCACTTTTCCCACAAAGCGCGTGCGTTCCTACGCACTGTGTACAAAGGGAAAGTGCGGTCCTCGCGTTTTTAAATTTCAAAATCAAATTTCTCATTTGGCGCCCAAAATTTTTCAAATTAGATTGTTCTAACATATATTTTTATGCATTGTAGGATTAACAAGATGTTGATTTGGAGAGAACGTGAGCATGAGGATGTGGATGACGCCGCAATGCTCCATTTGCCCACAATGCAGGCATTAAGAGCATGTGGTTTGTATAAATTCTAGGACATCCAGGGCATGAGGGCATAGGTAGACCTCCTGACATGGCTGGTAAACAAGTGGAACGTGCAGGACCAGTGTTTCATTATTGGCGGCCACCGGCTCGAAATTGAGCTGGAGGATATTTATTTTCTGACTGGTTTGTCCAAGAGGGGTGAACAACTTTCCTTGTTTGGGACTAGGCCAGGTGGCCAAACTGTCGCTAGTCTTCGAAAAGAATTCTGTAATGACCTGACAGACCCCAGGGACAAACGGATTGATATAAAAACTATCATTCGTCCCGAGCTGAAAGTTATTGCGTTTACTGTTACCAAACTGTGTGGGAGTGTAGCGCTGCATGTAGCTACCGGTTCCCAGATGCACATTGCTGTGGACTGTTTTCGAGGCACCATTTTCAACTAGTGCGAAGCTGTGTTGGCCAATGTAAAAGGCCAACTAACTAGAGCGAAAAATGGTAAACTAAATAACTTTGGATATGAATCCATTGTGGTCACTTTTTCTCTAGAGAGGATCCCCATGTTAGCTCCACAGAGTATTCCTGTCGATGTCGGTCGACCTCGAGAACCTAGGATGGTTCGTTGGGTTGCATTGATGGCCCGTCACGGTATTGAGGGCACTGAGATTGTTCAATTTCCTCCTTCATATTTTCGTTGGCTGGACCGCCAAATTTTTGTCATAGAGGACTTTCCATACGCCGGGATAGATTTCCGCGGCAACTGAGAGATGACTCTCCCAGCAGGGGAACAGTGGGATGAAACAGGTAAAATCAATTTCAACAAATTCTAAGTTCTAATTTTTTTTGTATTTTGATCGTCTTGAAAATTAATAACCAAAAGTTTTTGAACGCAGATGTGGGCCCACGACGACCAACCCATCTCCAGCCTTATGAAAGAAGACAACTAGTTGGAGTCGCACCATCCCCAGCAGGCCAATCAACATAAATCCTGTTTGATTTAGAGCATCACCTAGAGCGTCTGACTCTATATATTCCAGAGACGGACATAGATGAGATTCCACTCAGATTGCAGAGATACATGATTGGTGTTCCAGGAATTTTTAGGAGGTTCCTATGTAGGGTGGCCCGAGCAGTGGTCTCTTATCGTGATCACCATCAGTGATGGGATGATCATGTTGTAGAATCATATTTTTTGACTTTTTGTGTTATCATTTTGCCGATCATAAGGTGTTTCCAACCTATGATCGAAGACGATGTATATTTTTTGAAAACACTTCTATACTATGATATATCACTATTTACCGGCTATCTGTGTACATGTTATGAATGTTGTTTGTTTTACTATTTTGATCATTGCAAATGTCGATTTATCATACTAGAAGCAACTGCGTCTGCTAATGTATTTAAATGTCTTGGAATATGTTGATATTCAATGTAATCAAATTCACGTTCCAAGAGACGAACTCTTAAAAATAACCGTAATAACACTGGATTTATAATGGCATAAACCCTGTTAAGCTGTAATACAACAAGTTCAGAATCCAACCTAACAATCAAACTTTGAATTCCAAATGATATGGATTCAGATAATAACTCAATCACTGCACTATACTCAGCAATGTTATTCGTTGTTTGACCAAGGCTTACCCCATGCATGGATACTAACTCATCAGAGGGTGAATAGATAACCCAAGCTGCGGAAGAAATGTTTCGTGTACTACGACAAGCACCATCAGCAAAACCAATGTAGGTTTGAAGAGACGTCGACATCTGCAATATCAAGAGTAAAACTCAGATAAGAAGGAATAGTGATAAAAACACACTTCTAAACTAAGCACGCTTTTCTAATCTAAAACACACCAGCAGTAAAGAAATATAATCTAATAAAAAATCTCCATACCAAGTTAAGCATAGTATCGCTTCAGATAAAGTCCATTTCTGGGTTTATCTAAAGGGACACCGTCAAAATCTATCAGCTCATAGGCCCCTTTAGCTAGCTTTCTCTTGACAATAAAAGGGCCATGCCACATGGGCACGAATTTCCCAGCTCCTAGCTTATCGTTGGCTTGATCATAAACTAAGACTAGGTCTCCTTCTGAAAAATTTCGAGGGGTAACACTTCTATTATACTGAGCTTTTATTCGTTTAACATGAGCCTCGTTTGCTATTTCAGCATTTCATTGATTCTCATCCAGCTAAGCTAAGTATAAAAAACGTTTCTCCTCTTCAGACGTAGCTAGGAGTAATTCTATGGCTAATTTCAATGACGGTATTTCGCATTCAATTGGAAACACAGCTTCCAAACCGTAAACGAGTTGAAAGGGAGTGAAACCAGTTGATGTTTTTACTGAGGTTCGATATGCCCAAAGTGTTGAAAATAACATGGAATGCCAATTCGTTTTGTGAATACCAATAATTCGTCTAATCATGGTGACTAAAAATTTATTTATGGCTTCAACCAGACCATTGGCTTGCGGATAATACGGAGTGGAACTATCGTGGCGCAGGCCAAGTTGATCTGTCAGTTCAGTCATCATGACATTCCAAAAATGACTTCCATGATCTGTAATAATGGCTTGAGGAACACCGAACCTAGCAATTATGTGATTAAATACGAAAGTTGCAGCAGTCTTGCCGTCAGCCGAAAATGTAGGCATCGCCTCGGCCCACTTAGTAAAATAATCTACTGCTAAGATAATATATGCATGCCCCCCGGCTGAGTGAGGGTTACATGTAATAAAATCGATACCCCATTTCGCGAAAGGACCAACAGCAATTATGGGATGAAGAGGAGCGGGTGGCGCACGCATCTTACAATCAAAAAGTTGACAATTGTGGCATTTTCGGACTGCATAAATACAATCTTTGAATAACGACGGCCAGAAATAACCAGTGCGCAATATCTTTTGGGTTGTGGCATACCCAGACATATGACCGCCACATGCTCCAGAATGGCATTCATTTAAAACCTTTTCAGCTTCTTCATGAATAAGATAGCATCGGAAAACAGAATCCGCTCCAATAATATTGTATTGTTGGGATTGGAAGCATATTTTCCGTCGCTGGAATCGTGAGATTTTAGGCCGAAAATATTGGGTTTGGAGATAAACAATAATATCTCCATACCATGGATCGAGAGTATTGATAAGAAACAGAGATTCGTTCGCAATGGGCTCTTCTGCCACAGTTTCAATATCAGTAGAGGGGAAATCACACATCAGTTCCACAAATACCAAAGATTTCTTTGCCTTGGATTTCTCAAATTCCAAGTCAAATTCCTGTAGGATGACTATCCATTTGTAATACTTGCCCCCAAGAAATTGTTTGGTTAAAATGTACATCATAGGGTTGCAATCAGAAATTACTGTGGTTTTACGTAACAAGATGTAGTGTCTAAATCTTTGGATAGCTTGAACAGCTGCCAATGCCAATTTCTCCACATGTGTGTATTTGATCTCAGTCGGATGCAGATTCTGACTAAGATAGTAAATCACATGTTCAGTGTTAGATTTGTCTTCCTGAACTAAAACCATCCCAATAGTGGAATGAGAAGCAGCGAGGTACAAAACGTAATCCTGGTTGTAGTTGGGAGGATGCAATAACGGTGCATGGGTCAACGCGTGTTTAAGTGCATCAAAATATCGATCAGCGATCTCATCCCAAAAGAATGGAATGTTCTGTTTCAGCAACCGCGTAAAACCATTTGTAAGCTCGACATAGTTAGGAATGAAGCGACGTAAAAATTTTGCTTTCTCCTGCAAACTTTAGAGTTGGCATAAAGTCAAAGGAGGAGGTAATTTAACAATAGCTTCAACCTTCGACGGATCAACGCGAATGCCCGCTTTCGAAACAACAAATCCCAGTAAGCGACCCGACTCTACACAAAAAACACATTTGTGTGGATTTAGCCTAATTTGATAATTCCGACATCTCATAAAGATAGCTCGTAAATGAGTGATATGGTCGGCCCTACGCGATGAATGAGCAGGTAAATCATCGAGATACGACTGCACAATGTGCTTAATGTCATGAAAAGCGTAAGACATAGCCATTTGAAAAGTTGCTCCAGCATTCTTCAATCCAAAAGGTAGCTTGCAATAAGAAAATGTCCCCCACGGACAAATAAAAGCTGTCTTTGGCTGATCAGCATGGAGTATGTTTATTTGATTGTACCCGGAAAAGCCATCCATAAAGGAAAACATTTCGCTGCCAACACAATCATTGATTATTTGATCGATATAGGGAGTTGGATAATTGTCTTTAGGACAAGCTCGATTAATATCCCTATAATCGATACATACTCATATCGTTCCTTGTTTTTTAGTCACAGGAACAATATTCGATACCCAATTCGTTAAGGGAATTGGATAAATGAAACCTGCACGAAGTAATTTTTCAACTTCTTCTTTGATAGAAGAAGATTTTCTAGGATGTATTTGACGTAGACGTTGACAAACAAGTTTCGCATCCGGGTAAGTCTTGATTTCATGTACGAAAATTGACGGATCAATTCCTGGAATTTCTTCATAGGACCAGGCAAACACATCACATAATTCTTGAAATAGGGCTTTATAAGTTTGAATTTCATCTTTAGTACAACAAACACCTATATGAATGTTTTCAATTATTCCTGGTTTTACTGAAATTTCAATTGGAATTGTTCGAGAGATATTTTCCAAATTTAACTTAGAATCAGGATTTTGCAATGGATTCTGGGGTTCTTTGACATATTCAGTAGTAAAAATTGAAGCGAAATCATTTTCAAAATGATATAGTTCAGGTAAAAATGAAGATCGGTGATGTAGATCTTCCCATGGTAAATCATCAACAGATAAAAATTCACAAATCTCCTCATCAGTATGAACAGGATCAGGAAATTTTGTTGTGGCTGAACTAGATATAGAAAGTGATTCCTCATGGATCCCATTCATTGGATCAATTTTGGTTGAAGAGGGGTCGGAAAGTGACTGTACAACTTGGTATGCAATTTCAAATGGACTCAAAGGCATCATGCCATCAATTGAATATAACTCGGAGTCGGAAGGTACGATCCAAGGATCATCAAACATAACAGTGTCTGACGAAATCATGTGAATAGTTGCAACAGAAGGCGATACATTAGGAGGAGGAAAGGAAAAAGTTCCTAGTAAACAAGAATCTTTAATCAAACCTACTCCAACATCCTTATAAGGGATAGATGCTTTACCAACATGTTGGATTGTTTCTATAGAGGCTGGGTCGGAAGAAAAATAAGTTAACTGATCTATTGTAACGATCCTTCCTTGATATGGAAATTTTATGAGTCGAAAGACCGAAGAAACAACAGCAGTCATAGCATAAGTCCAACTACGACCCAGAAGAAGGTTGTAATCTAGAGGGGCATCAACCACTTCCACATCTAGATTTACGGTTTTACCTTCGACCCCTATGGGTAAATCCTGCAAAAATACCAAAAGGGTGGAAACCTCGACCATCAAAAGCCTTAAGAATCATCGGTTATTGGTTGAGTGTAGGAGAACCAAAATATTTCCAACACTGAATCGACATAATACAGGTTGAAACTCCCTCATCAATCACAGTCTAAAAGATCGGTCTATTTTTTACTAACACTGGAATTTGGAAAGCCATTTGGTGTGGTAGGCGAGGCGTACTATTCTCTAAATCGAAGATTATAAGGTTAGAATCCTGAATATCTACAGCTCCTATTGCAGACAAAAGAAATTTACACTGTGCTGGGCATGATTGCAGCACTTCCAAAGCCGACATTGTTGAAGGGGAAATAGCTAAGTCTTCAACAATGTTGTAAATTACGGCGACTCTCGCATGTGGATTGAATGTTGATTCCACGAAGAACACCTTTAGCGGAGGTTTGATTATCAAGTACGGATTTTGTTTCTCAATCTATAGCGGACGGGGGAAACGGGGAGGAGGTAGTTGATGTATTTGCATTAGAAGACTCTGCTTCTTTTCCATCGCGGGATTCTTGAGGCAAGTAATCTTGCGATCGCGTCGCAACCCTTACATGAGACATCATCATAATAGGCTCTTCTAAAGTAGTCGAGGAAGAACTTGATCATATTACTATCTTGAATTGGAAAAGGATCCTTGAGGAACGGCCAGGTTGTTGCGATCCTTTAACAAATTTCGTAACTTCGTCTCGATATGGACATTATTTCGTGAAATGATCTTGTTCAAAAATGAAGCGAGGATAGCGAGGTTTACGTTTTTTCGTCATTGGATTCATCTTTATCGATTTTCTCTTCCCGAATTCTTTTTGTTTTTGTTCCTCCCCTTCTTTTTACACGGATTTTGATTTTGTCGTAGATGTTTCATGACTTGTGAATGTCGACGAGAATTTCGGGAAAGATTCTCCTTTCGGGGAATCGGATAAAATTATAATTGGAGAAAAATTGTTTGACGAACTTCTTCTTGCTTTTTAGAATTATTTGTACCAATCATACCGTCGGCGGCATGGAGACCATTTGAAGGAGCGACAACTATTTGACCTTGTTTTGGAAGATGTTTAGAAGGTTTTTTTCATGTAAGAGTACATTTCTTTCTAAACGAGTCAAAGTGCGAAAACACGAAGAGAGTACTTCTCTTGATAACAACACCGGCCTTAGCTACATCTTCATTGATTTTGGTATAAATGATTTAACAAACCATTCGCAAATTTGATGCGGGAGATATAAACTTTCACCAAACGTCGTCTACGTCGCCATTGTAGATATGATCGAAAATATACGTGGACGTAGATTGTTTTAGAAAAAGTTAATTACGTGTCGTTGTCGTATACGACGAGGCAACGAAAATGAGTCAGAAAGCCGGTTGCTAGCGGTTAGTATGAAACGAGCCTCGTGGCAACTCAATGTACCATTTGTTTATGAAGACCTATGAGGGTTCTTTGGAAAAAGATGTAAGCGAATCGAATCATCGATAATTGAATTAGATGCACACCAAAAATGATAAGTCATAACATGATTCGATGGATCCTCTCACGACTTACCTTCGAATTTTTGGTATATCATTTGGGCAACACGGGGCATTGGCGGCCGGTTTTTGATAATAAAAAATGGGATCATTCGTAAGGCATGTCCAAATCGGAGGTAAGTCCAAAAGTTGCGATAAACGGTAATTGACGGTTAGGGTCACGAAATCCTTGAGAATCCAAAGTAGATCCAGGAGCGGATACCCGGGATAACTAGGAATTGGATTTGCATTAGGTATTGTGTAACCTCTAGGAAGCTTCGGGATGAATCGGACCATGCGAGGTTGTTGATAAGTATAACCGGAGATACGGTTGATGCGATAGCTTTAGTTTTTGTACATAAGGAATGAGATTGCGAGCACAATCCACCGAGTACACCAGTTGATAATCAGCGGGGTTGACTTGTGGCTGGCGTAGCAGCCACCGGCTTGTCTGCAGGGCATACGGCGTAGTCTGAATGGAGGTCTGAGGGCGGGGGTACGGAGACTTGAGGGATTTGTGCGGATACGGATAGAAGAAGTCGATTGCTACGGATACTCCCGAGGAAAGCAGATGTGACGAGGTTGAACGGATGTTGCGGCGATTCTGACGGTTTGAGGCGGAGTACGAGGTGTACTAAGGCCCGATCTGTCGGGGCGAACTAGGTGCGAGGAGTTTGAATAGTGGGCCCGAGCAGTTCTTCCGGGTTGAACCGAAACAAAGGGCCCGGCAGTTGATAGGAGCAGGTTTGCACATTGAGGTACGAAATTTGGTGATATTGGGATGGATCCCATACCATAGTTCGGGGGTATTGTCCCATAGAAGGTTGAACGTAAGGACCAAAACCTGGTTGAACGTAGGGTTGATTAGGAAGTGGTAAATTTCCGGCTCCTTGAATAGATGGTTGACCGGAAGAGGTGACGGAAACCTTGAATTGGGTGCCGACCTTGGGGTTGATAACCACGAGGCGCGTACTTAGGCCGGGGTTGATAAGGACCACGAGGAGCATATTGTGCTTGGGGTTGACCTTGAAGATGTCCGCATCCTTGAGGTTGATAACTTTGGTATGTACGTCATCGGGGTTGTCCCCAAAAATAATATTATTCCACGGTTGTCCACGGGAAAAAACTACCTTGAGGTTGTGCCTAGGGTGAGCGGTGACTGCCTTGAGGTTGCCCCCCGGGCGGTGGCCGAGCTACCACTGAGGTTTTCCCCCAGAGACGGTGGCCCGAGTTCCCTAAGGTTTCCCCCCGAAGGGCGTGCCTTAAGTTTAAGTTTGGAATATTTCACCGGACATCAAAATTTGCTCTCGTCGACGTTTCAATTTTAAGTCCATCAAGACCGGATGATAACACATTTTCGATGGGTTGAGGAGTTGCTCTCGAGAAATTACCGGACAAAGTGATATCACGGAAGGAAACAAGAAGGACACCATGTAAAATGATTTCGGCGTTTGAGAAAACATGGATGACTCTCCGACCATAAAAGATGACGGATAATAACCTGCGGGTGTGGGATGAAATGGAATTCGAGGTGGATAAAAAGCAAGACCGGATTCTCTAAAAATTTCGTTAAAGAGAGATACCAAGGATTAGTTCGAATGGGGCTATAGAAAATAGATTCACGCTCCCTAGATTTAACGATTGAGGGGAGTCGAGAAAGACATGTCTTTGGATTAGTAAGTTCTTCAATAGAAATAAGTCCGGAAGATTATGCAGCAATGATATTCATACCGGTGAACACGGATCGCTAGAAGTTGGTGTAATAAATCTGAGGATGTTTCCAAACGAGAAGATTCGGTTTCGGGTTCGGAGATTTCGGGTTCATCGAGATAATTCACCGAGAAGGAGAAATACTTTCGATGGCTTCGAAGCTGAAATCGGTTCTTGAATGTATTACTGTTGTAGGTATTTGATGATCGGGATGTATAACTATAGATGAACTTCCAATTTACGATCTGAATTCTCACAACTCTTTTGGATGCTACCGGAAGCACGAAGCCCTTGAGTTGACTTGGTGAATATTTAGGGGGTTTCCCTTGTATTCTCTAGGGATTGTCTCGACGATTAGCCACGATTAAAAATTATCTAATCACACGCAAAACAAAAGAAAAATTTCAATGAAAACACCTAAAGTCTCTAAGAAACAAACAACTAAATCATTCGATTAAAAATCTTAGAGTTCAAACCACACACAAACGGAGGTAACTTTGCGTACTAAAAACACTAGTTGGTGATGAAATCCAACTTAGTAGAATTTTAACACGAAAAGGGCGGTTGGAACGATTACACGACAACCTGGCAATGAAACGGACGGTGCAAGTTTCTCCACTATACCATCTCGAGTGAAGATAACCCTCCGGGGAGATTCAGTGGGTCTAGCGAGCATGCTGTTCCGGGTACGGTGGGATCTTCCATATCACCCAGTCACCTTGGGAAAGAATCCTAAAGATTGGCCACTAAGGTTACCAAGCCGAAACAAATATGCACAGGGGGAGCAGGTCTACGATCCGACACACACGCAAGGGAAGAGTAACAAATCTCAATCACTTGAAGGCTCCTTGAAATAATCCAAGGTTCACCAAGCAAGTGACCCACGAGCTCTGACAATAATTACCTTAGGGTTTGCGAATTTGTTAATACGTGTATATCTTCTATCGTTCCCAATGAGGAAGGATTGATTACCTCAGCAGTTTCGAATGTGATCTCGTGCTCCTTTAAGAGGAGCTTCCCATAGCATACATGCAGTATTGGAATTCTTTACTAGCGAGATTTGTCTACTTGTTTTGTTTTAGCTATCTTGGAGAGTTAATTACTCCCTACTCCAAGATACTAGCCTAAGCTATGTTGGTGATAAGAGCCACTAGAAATAAAAAATATTACTAGATGAATTTTAATTAAGCGTTACTTTTATGAGTTGTTTCTTAAGTCAATGGGTGCGGAAATGAAACTTTGGATGATGTGAAGACTCGAGG
Source organism: Pinus albicaulis (assembly GCA_034641835.2). NCBI lineage: Eukaryota > Viridiplantae > Streptophyta > Pinopsida > Pinales > Pinaceae > Pinus > Pinus albicaulis. The sequence goes on along the minus strand of CM076577.1, from coordinate 1,346,606,066 downwards.
TTCAAAAAACACTAAAATGCACCTAGAATGATAATCAGTTCTTTTTCTTTAAATGAACTTTCTATCACAAGAAAAGGTTGGAGAATGCAATCCTTTTAATAAACAATTCCTTCTTTAAACATGAAGAATGATTGAAAGAAAATACTTTGTCTTTTCAATAATGAAATAAATGATCAAAGCTCATAAGAAAAATCCTTTCGTTCCAAACTAGAAGTTACAAAACAATTTTCCTTCGAAAAAGCTACAAAAATTAAAACTACTCAAAACTACAAATCTAATCTTTAGATCTAAAATCTAAATTTAGTAAAAGCTTTAAGATTTTTGAAGAATGTTTTTCCTTAGTTGTTCGAAGAAAACTAGAGTCTATTTGTTTAGAATAACAAACGGATTAAAAACACTCAAAATATGTTTTTTTTTATAAAAATGAAATTCAAAACTTTCCCGGCCAAGTTTTCGAAGATTCGCAACAAAGGCTCAATTTCTCAATATAGGATGTTTTTACAATCGGGTCGGATTCAAAGACAAGAGATCAATGTAATGCGAATCACAGAATTGTCAAAGTTGAATCGCTACAAAGACGAGCGGAAAAACAATCCAAACACAAAATCTTCTAGAAAATCATCAAAACATCAACCTTATTTGGAGTTCATTCAAAAAAAATTCTTAGCGAAACAATAATCGATGCAGGTAGACACAGGCTAAATCCAAATAAAAATAAACTAGAGAAAGAAATCTAGAGATTTTCCTAAAATTTTAACGAAGTCCCGCGGAGCAAGCGGTATTGACAAGTGCGGTCCCGCCTTGTATTCTTTACGAAAGTGCGAATGCACTTCTTTGTCGAAGTAAAGAGCGAGTGCGGTCCTAAGAAAAATTATAGAAAAAAACTTAAAATATTTCTAAATTTTCAAACACATGGAAAATCTAAATTACCCAGAACAGAGATATGTATCAATCAAAAATCAGGAAAAAATGTTTCCTCAAATCAAAAATAAAAGAGAACCAAAAACAATAAGTTCTTCCCCGGTGGAGTCGCCATTTTGTTGTATAGATTAATCCATCTTGCGGACAGAGGCCGATCTCTACAGTACTAAAGTAACTAGCAACAAACGACCAATTATACTAATCTCTCTCTAAGTATATAAGATTCATAAAAATGCTATATAGGTGTAAGGCTACAGCATGTCCGGCGCTTGTTTGATCTGCGTTGAAGTCCCTTCAGTGCACTTGAAAGAACGTTCCTCGTGAATACCGCAGTCCACAAACAAGAAAAAATATTACATAACTTTTGTATAATTTGTTATCATAAATCATACTCATCTATGTGATCAAGGTATGAAATAAACCATAAATAAACGATTTAATGAAATGAGTATATTTGTATTAACTTCAAATAAAGAAAACCTTTACAACTTGTGCCTTGATGTCGTGTAGGTCTTCCGGGAGTCCGGTAGGAATCTCTTATAATTTGACAAGCATTGCACTCTTTGAACCAAGACGGAATGAAGATGAGTGATTTAACCTCACGAAATGTAGTTAACTAGTGAATCTCAACGAAATTTAACTTCAAATATCTTAAGCTTGAACTCCCTTTGAGCCCAAGGCCTCTATTTATAATGGAAAAGGAGGGGTTTGTTCCAAATATGAAGGGATAGAATCCTCCTTCAAAGGGATTAGCTCGCCGCATACGGGGTTAGCTCAAAGCGAGTGAGGAATGCATGAACCTTCTCAAAGCGTGTCCATTCCGTTACATACGAATCTTAAGAATTCATACGAAATCCACTTTTATCTTTACTTTCTCGCCTTTTAGTTTTACATGGGGTCGCATATGACACGGAACATTTGGTATGGTTCGTGGCGAACTTTAGGTGCGGGACCGAGGAAATGAATAGAGAAAGTGCGATACCAATGTTTAGGGGATTTTAGGAACTTTCTACGATTTAAGCTTGACATGAGGAGGTGATATGTTAGACTTGCAAAAGGAGGAAGTATGAGTAATAATGAACTCATACTCATAGTAAAATGTCGGGATGACGAGTTTTTAGTGTAACGAAGTGGTATTGATGGAGGGACAACATAGTTTTGGAGAGAGATTAATTGCAAGAAGATGGAAACCTAATGAGTGGGATCAAGGTGAGGAGGTTGACATTGTTTATAAGGAGAGGAAGATAGGAGTCATATGGGGGTTAGCTTATGATTATGATTTTTTGATTGTATGGTCTATTTAGACATACTTCTTTCTCTGGCTATTTAGCGAGATAAGTCTTTGTTTAGCACGGGGTCTTCCTATTTATAGATACCTTCTCTTCCATGAGGTAGATCTTGGAAGAGAATTGCACCATATTTTCCACTATACGCTTCGAGGCCAAGATTCACCTTCCTTTGACGGTGCGAGATCTGACCCGGGGTTTTGACTATTTCGGCTTCCTGACAAGTGGAGGCCCCTGAATCTTCTGAGATCTAGGCCATCTCATCTTATTTTCGAGTGGAGGTATCTTCTAATCCATTGGGAGAACAATATTGAAGGTTGTGAGATATATTTCCATATCTTTGCTACGAAGCCAACTTAATTTTATCTGATGAAGAGAGTCCGAGGATACGGCCCCCCAAGGAAAGTACATTTGTGGGTGATTACGTGCACCATTTGGAGAGATGATTTCTTGAGTATTGGGGATCTACCCTTCACTTTGGAGATCCATTGGAGGAGATTATTTATCTTGTTATATCAAATCGGATCCACTTTCTAGATACGAATATTTCCATAGATACGTAGTCTTAAAACTCGAGATCTAGAACATACACGGTGTATTCTTTAGAAAAAACCCAGGGGTTGAAAAAAGAGCTTGTATAGTGCATGGATGCAACGCCAGATCTAACTTTTTGCACACATCTTGTTGATATTGCAACAAGATGATGAGCTTAGTGGAAAGGAGTCGCCTTCAATAAGTGGGCCTGATATTTTTTGGCGCAAAGTCTATTTTTAGACATATGGATCATATTCTATAAGTTGGGATGCTATTTGTGGATGGTTGGTCAAGTTGGAAAAAATAGATGGACTTCTAATTTAGAAATACGGCGGGATCTATTTTTAGATTTCCGGTCTAAAAATAGATATGTCGAAGATATTATTAGCTCTTAATAATATTTGGACTATAAGCTTGATATCTTATTCTCTTGGAGCACTTTGGTTAAGTGCACGGATGTGGCACGGGGAGATGACGAAGGAATTATGCTGTTCACGAGGGGTTATGTGGAGCTATTGCATGGATACTTCGAGTTATAACTCAAGTGACGAGTTTGGTGGAGTTGATTGAGGAAGTTAGTGGAATTGTATTCGAGTTTAACTAATCTAAACATAGTTGAGCTATTTGTATCCAGTTTAAGCTGATTGATACAATTAGTGAGAGTGGTGTGAATTAATTATTAATTAATTCAATAATTATAAACTCATTAATCAACTAAAGAATACATCGGTTAACGATTACATGGACGGTTGATGGAGACCGATGCGAGAGATAGGTGAAAAGAACGAGTTAATATCGATTGTATTATACAATTTCTATTTGCAACACATAGATAGGTGGAGAAGCCCATGAGGATTACGCGATTACAAGCCAGGTGGTTTATCTATTTAATGAAGCCATCCCATAGCCGGTAAACGAAATAGAGGCCGGCTATCGAGGTAACCTTGATTGGAGCATGTGTTTTTCTAGATCTAGCTTGATAGTGTGTAGAAATTCGAGAGGTTGTCTTGAGAGCTTGTGAGGAGCTTTGTACAATGATTGTTACATGATCTCCATGAAATATAATATCTGAGATAGTTGGGGTTTTCGGCTTTAAGCTTTCCCATGAAATACTGTGTTCATATGTGTGATTGTTCGTGGTTTTAATGTGTGCATGCAATTGATTTTATTTACTTGCATGTGATATGACGATAGTAGAAGAGATTATGTATTATGCATGAAGCTAAAATAGTGTGTGATTAGGAGAATCTCGGTGAATAATATATCATTTATTCAAATTTCTACACATACTTGCTCTAGATCGATGTACGATCCTACGCACCTTCATGAGATAACAAAACTAAACACGCAATATTGGTATTCACGACTTTCATACATAGTTTGCGGTCTCTATTTGTCATGATTTTTAGCTATATATGGCATGGGAGGCTGTTTAACTATGAAATAGTGATTTGGTTCTGAATTTCTTTCGAGATCTAGTTTCTATAATATCATACCTAAGGGATCCATGAGCTCGATTTACATTTCATTGCACATATTTACGAAAACTACATTATTTTAGCATGCATTTCTAAGCATTCCCATTCTAGGATATTACACGGAGACTTTGAAGAGACGAGTGTTTTGGTTAGGTATAGTGTTTTTCTACGACATACCGGGTACAGCGGAAGTTCACTTGGCTTCGTAAATGGGTAGTGATCCTATGCCCTATAGGGGTTGTGGGAGGAGTGGAGTGTGGTGACCTGTGGGGAGTGTCCATTGGTGTGGCGTTGGGTAGTGACAAGGGTTCCCAACTAACGATACCCCAATAAAGGATGAACCGATAAGGGTGGCCGTGTTATGTCTTTAACGCCTAAATGGCGAAAGACCTGGAACCCCTCCCGTGTGGGGAGGTCTAAAGACGTCTAGATCGTGAGGGTCCCATTGGGTCCATTATGTCATCGACTAGATGCATGGTTTTGGAAATATTTGAGAGGATATAGATTATAATCAAAGAAAAAAATTTGATCACATACATAAAGCAATAAAAAAATGAAAAGTAAAATTTTCCCTTTAGATTAATCCTATAACGTTAGTCGATCAAAAAATATGGTTTATTGTTTTTGTGTATGATACTCGAAATACTATAAGACCTAATCATTCTCATATTCTCAAATATAATTGGGCCTTGAGAAGATATCTTTTAGATGCGCACAACGTCCCAAAGAGGCGGTGACACCCCCGATCAGGCGAAGAAGATAGAATAAGGTAAAGGTAGAGGATCTAGTGCTTCTGCACGAGTCACCTATAGGGAAGGATGCCACATATTTGGCCACCAAGTACCATCATCCCACGTGGTATTAGGTATTGAGCTTCTTGGTAAATCGGATAATAGTACCGAGTATTAGATGGGTCGGTAGCCCCAAATAATCGCACACACTGGGCAAAGCTTAACCCCCCTCGGAATCGGGTCTGCATGGTGCTCGAGTTTTCTTTTCCATGGGTGGATAGATGGATTTTAAAGTTCTAAAGTTAAATTCTATGTTGCAATATGTAAACGGACCAAGGCGACTTTTTGGATGCCTACCCCCTTGGTCCTAACTAAACTATAATTTCTCTTATGGCCCCTGTGGGGAGTTAATGAGTTTAGTTAGGTTAGTTTTAAGGTGGCTTTAATTCACTTATGGTGTGAAAGTGTGTGAGAAGAGGTAAAAAAATCGCATAGTTTTAACATGTGGATATGCGGTGATCCTTTACAAATCCTCTATTAATCTACATTTGGTTGTTCCTTGCTCAAAAAGAAAATCATGTGCGGATATGGGCCACTTACAATGTTTCCTACTTAATCTAAGTGATCAACTAAAGGGAGTTGGAAAATTATTAGAAGAGAGAGTTCATGTGCTTTCTAGGGTCCACTTAGAAGGTGCGAGTAGCGAGAGATTACTTTCTCTCTAAGGATAATTAAATCCTAATCCCAACTCCTAGTGCCCAAAAAAATTAAACTAAAATTAATGACTTTAAAGCGGGGGAAAAATGAAAAATTTAGGCTAGCATGTGTGGAATAGGGCCACTTACTTTTAGCTAATTACATGTGTTTTTTGGTCTCTATGCTCACAAAAAACAAGTTATTTCAGATTGCAAGTAAATTTCCCCTACTTAAACTATGTGGTTTTTTTGCGGAAATAAACTTTGGAAATTTTAAAACTAACACCTAGAACTACTCAAATGTAGCCAACGAGTGAGTACTAGTCATGGGACACCTCACCTTTGTCTTTAGAAGTTTTCTTATGGTTTTCCAACCACTTTTCTGAATAGGAAATTAAGGGAAATAGCAAAATTTTCGCATACGGTTTACGCACGCAAAAGTCTCGTACGAGGGCGTGAAATATATCGCGCGGGTCGGTGTTGAACGCGCACGGTCGGGAGTGTCTCTGTGTGTCAAATGTGCGCGAATTTCTTGCAAAAAAAAAAATTAGCTTTTCAACTTCGACCTCTCAGCGAGGGTGAATGGGGAGAGAATAAGAGAGGGGATTTTCGAAGCCAAACTCTAGAGAAGATAAAAAATGTCCCTTCAAAAGGTGCAACCACATTAATTAGAAATTAAAATCGGTGGAGTCGCCCGATCCTATGTTGGTGGATTTGGTTCTAAGTGTACGATCCACACACATAATAGGAAAGATAGAATGTCTACACACATGCCATGGGGCCCTTAGAGCTATGGAGTTCTAAGACCGATGCAAGGACGTTTTTACCTCGTAGCTACACAGTGCAAGGTCTCTTTTGTCTCTACTCCAAAGTATTGGAGTTGTTCTATGGCCAACTTAGCGGAATCCCCTCTCTTGCTTCTGCTCCGGATTACATTGCTAGGAGTAGCGAAGCAATTTTGGCTAGCATAACGATGTGCTCTCCCCTTTGTTCATCTCTTGGTGGCCTTTTTAGATGAATTCAAAATCTCCCCATCCCCCTCTTGTGTACATTGATGGATGGTGACCCAAGAGAGGGGGTTGACTCCATTGTTTGCCACATGATTCCATTGTGTACTCCCTTGAGGTCCCGAGGAGGCTTAGGCGGCTTTCCGCGGGCGGCCTCAACGTGGGATCATTTCAACCCGGGTGTACCTTGGTCCCCGGAAAGTGACTTCGCCACTCTCAAGTGTGCGTGACTTTCGAGGAAAGCCATGAAAAGGTGCGCCTATTCGACGAAAAAAATGCTTGCGAAGAGGCACGATACCTAGTGTCTTTAGTGCACAATTTTATTTTCTTCTCGACCTTAGAGATTTTTTAAAATTTTTGATTCTACGATGTGCCTCGGCCACCATCGTCTTTGTACGACATTTAATAATGTTATCTTTTCTTTCCGTTTTCTAGTGATATGATCCCTAATCAAATTCCTCATACAAGTTTCATGGTATTTTATCCTCTCAATATATATCCTCTTTTCTCCAACATTAGCCTCCTGATATCTACTCCTTTCAATAGAAGCTTAATGAAGCCATTTTTCACATAGTTTTTGTTAAATTTTGCAACTAGGCCCAAAATCCATGTTGCCTTGCTCATATTATGGAGATGATATTTTGATGGATTCCTATTTTTAAGAGGTGTAATATTGATCTAAATATCATCTTGTTTGGATATGAGTAGAACTTGAACTTTGAATTTTTATTCCCTACATGTTCAATTTTTTCAAGGTCACCATAATTGTAATGTAGGCTCACAAGCCCCAAAAAGATGTGTCACACACCCTTAGTCATAGAAATATAAAGGAGAGACATGATGATAATTTCATCATTCATTCATCTCACACATCTCTCTCGATTCAGTTCGTTAAAATGCAAGCCATGGAAGCTACTCTCTCCTCACACTTGTGAAGCAAAGCACCACAATTTTTGGAGTGGTTTAGGGCTTTACGGACAATGTTGACCAACATAAATTTGGGTCAAATATCCTTTTTACTTTGTTTTAAGGTTGGAAATATGATTTTAAGAGGTTGCGGATGGAGGCACAAAAACGGACGCACTTGATATTCGGCTTTGTTGTAGTTGACCACAAAGTTATGTTGCATCGTTTACTATTGTTTTAATTGAATATTTTATTATTGTGTTGACCATATTTGTAGATTTTTTTGGCATGTGTTTGACTTTGATTGAAGGCTGATTTTAGCAGGTTTATTGAGCTTGTTTGGAGGGGTTGAATTGTTGGTTTGGTAATAAAGACTTTGTTGGCTAAGGAATCATGTTGAATGTTGTAAAATACATTTTCTTTGTCTTTTCTGTTGAATAAGAAGAATTATAAGAATTCACGTGTCTCTTGTTTTGGCGTTTCTTTTGTTGATTTATTTTATGTTCTATAAAGCATTTACTTTAAATGGTTATGCTTGATTGCATATACGAAATTGAATTGAAATTGTTAGAAATATTAAAGTATTTGCTCCAAGAATAAATACCATGGTTAACTAAAATTAACATGGTGTTGGAGCTAAGGTGAATACAAAGCCTAGGAAAAGAGTGAAAAATAAATCACCAAAGAGAAGTTGAATAAACAAGGACGGGATACGATAGCTTCCTCGTCATACTTAAAATATGATGACATGGCTAGTTGATAAGTCGATTATCATGCTTGGAAAATGTCCTTGGATCTTACATTAGAAGAACAGATGTTATGGATTATGTGCAAGAAGAAACATTGAGCCTCCATAAAATGCATCGGCTACCACTAAAACAAAGTACAAGAAAAGGGAAGTCAAGGCGAATAAAACCATCATGGATTCTATTCATAAGAACTTGGTTACTTATGTCTGAAATTTGCGCACATACGAGATGTATGATAGGATTGGTTAGCATGTTCGGGGCTAGAATTTCTAATCAAATTCTCTTTTGAAAAAAATTTAAAGGACATCAATATGGAAAGGAAGAGTCCATACAATCCTATTTCATGAGGATCACCGAAATCAAGAATGATCTATTAGCTATTGGAGAAGCTATAGCTAATCGACGGCTCACCTCATTTCTCTTGGGGGTCTTCCACAGGGGATGAACACTGCATTTTTAATAAAATTTTTCTCAATAATAATATAATTCCCAATTTTGATGAATTTTGATGCAATGCACTCAGAGTTGAAAAGCAAGGGTGATGGAGAGATCTTATCCTCTAATGGGAATGTAAGTGACCCTACGCCTTCACTTCTCAAGCAAAGAAGAGGAATAATGTTGGTATGAGAAATCAAGATCATGGAAGAGCGGGCCCAAAAGGAAGGAAGGGAAGATGTTAAAATTGTAACAGTTTTGTCACTATGGAAGAGTGCCCCAATAAAAGGGACTATCTCCCGACAAGATGAAAAAACAAATTCGGGGGGAATGGAAATCAAAGGAACAACGGGTTCAACAACAAAGGAAATAGTAATTCTCCCTCGATCGAAATGAAAATGGAAATGGTCAAACTTTCAAGAGGTCGAGAAACTCCCGGGTATGATGAATCCAATGTTGTTGATAATAAAAATGAATGTCTTCTTATATCTTCCTCTCTGCTTTGCATCTCACTCAACACCTTGGATAACTAGTTGATTGATAATGGTGCCTCGAACTTCATTGGATATAAGAGGCCCTGGATTTGATTGAAAAGGATACTAATTTGGATATTATCCTTGGATAAAATTCCACCTATCTCGTGAAAGGAACAGGGAATTTGTGACCTTCATCTAAACCAAGGTCAAGTTCTCCATTTGTAAGATGTGTTGTACATACCTAACTTGAAGAAGAATCCGAATTCTATCATTGAAATGAAAGACGAAAGGATTCAAGTCAGAATTCATCGATGGAAATGTAAACATTTGGAAGAGGAACTTGAGAAAGCGTTCACTCTTGGTTTCAAGGTTGAAACACTCTGCTCCAGTCACCAAAAGTCTGCTTTGGGGGCCATGACATGTAACACAACTCTTTAATTCGAGTTATGTTACTAGAGGGTTCACACCTTCATTATAAATCCTTTCACGAAGCGAGGATGGTGGACATGGATACGATTTCAAAGATAGTCATGAAGGCGTATGCCGGGGTTGAAAATAAGAGGAAAGCATACGAGGGGACCTTTCCCTCAAGTGTCACGAATGCTTCTCCTATTTTACAATTGATTCATTTCGACTATAGATATGTTACTTATAAAATCATGGGAGGATGCTTATATTATATTGCATTTATAGTTGACTTCTCCCACAAAACATGGATATACTTTTTGAAGAAGAAGGACAAAGAAATTCAAGTGGTTCCACACCTTCAAGGCCTTGGTTGAAAATCAAACGGGGAAAGAAGATCGAAATTTATAGGACCGATAATGGAACAAAATATGAGTCGAATGAAATCCAATTACTATTGCATGGGCGGAATTAAGAGGGATACGCTACTGTGTATACTCCAAAAAAAAATGGTGTTGAAGGGTGTTAGGGTCCTATAATCTATGGGATCTCAAGGTGATTTATTTTTTCATCTCGGATCTTTCATATTGTGAAAATAATATTCCATGATTGTAAATTATTTCAAAAAAGGTTAAAACCTTAGGAAAAATATGCTTGCACATCCAAATGCGGCATTAGGAGCTAATTAAGTATGTTTTGATTGAATTAATCACATAATCTATATGTGATTAAATAATTTATAATGAAATTTAATTTTTCTGAAGTTTTACCCCAATTAAATAGAAAAGGTCGAAAGGCGGCAAAGAATGGTTTTATGCGAGTTTCGGAGACCCATTATAAGTTAAAGGTGCTCAAAGGAATTACTTTAAAAACCTTTGGAACTAATCTAAAAACCTTATCATTACCATGTTTCATTGGTGGACCCATTCACCGTTGCATGCAAATAAACCTTACCCTTCCGCCTTTTCGCTTTATCTTTCTAATTTACCTTTTTCTCCCGTATCATAGTTTTACTTACCTCACTTCTGATTCTCTGTTGCCGATTAAAGTGGGGCCATTTCTCCATGCTACGTCATCTTTTCCCCCCACCATCCATCACACATTGCAAAATATACCACTTCGTATATTGGCGATTATAAATTTTCTCCCTTCGACGCAAAACCTTAAAGTATGATATATGATATCCATCGCATTGCGAAGATTGCAGCATTTAACCACCGTTTCACATCCTGAGAGATCGCAACTACTTTTTTAACCACCGTTTTTTCATCGTAAACAATATTTCTACAGCAGAAGAATATACCTCATCGCATACCAACAAAAATAACTTATTGCATTCCTCCAAAATTTAAATCTTGCGATCACGTTTGCGATGCGATTGGCCCCACCATAATACTCGCTCGAGACTATATGTCATTCCTTCACTACCATTCCATTCTCCACTTTATAACTTCATCTATGCGATGGGTTCCATCTCCATCCTACCATATCATCCTCCATCGGCGCAAATTGCACTTTGTGAGTTTTAAGCGCTGCAAGATTTTCCCAAACTCTAAAATACGTGATATGTGGTAAACTACAAATATTGCGATGTGCGAGTGTCGTTGGGTCTAAACCGCACTATCACACTCTAAGTTTAGCATTTACCCCCGTGCTCATAGAAAAACCTTAAGATTTGCGATTTTAGATAGGCATTGGTCCCACCTTACCTTGCATGTCACCTCCTCTCCTTGCACTTCACCTTCGCGAATTTTAGAATTTACCTCCTTGTATATCAAAACCTTGAAACCTGTGATTGTGATGTAGGTCGATTCTGGCCTCCCTACCATCACCTCCGCACTTCACATCTCGTGAGCGATTCCATTCCTCATATCATAAAGCTGTAAAACATACGATATCGATATTTCTATGGATGCGATAAAGTTGAACTAAAGTCTGCGGAAATTTCAAGTTTGGATATATAGTTTCTTACACTATTTTATGAAGAAAAAACGGTTAAACATGGCCGAAAGGACTCGGGTAGAAAATAGACACCACGAGGTCAAGTGGGAAAGGCATTTTTAAAGATGATCATGTTGTAGCTGAGGAAGAAGGAGTTCATAAAAGCAGTTTTTCCGGCCAGTAATGAAATGTGGTCCACATCCTATTTTCCACCATGTGGCACCTACATTTTCACGGCGCATTCCATCGAGACTATAGTTTTGTAATAAGTTAGAGTTTTACATTGACGTTTAAGTCTAAAATACCATGTTTGTTAGAAGTATGTATTATTGTAATCTTTTGTATAAATAATTCGGTTGGAAGTATCATGTAGGCGGTTGAGATCATAACTATTTTTTCTATTGAAGTCTTTATGGCTTTTTTAGCTCTTTGGAGACATCGATAATAATCAGACCATTCAAAGGATTCTTGTGGCTTCAATACGGTGATATTTTTTCTTTTTTTTATTATGTGTTTTCATTGTCATCTTTTGTGTAATCATGTGAATTATAGCGCAAGAAGAAATTGTGATGAATAGGGTTTAATTTGGAAGTACCTTAATGCAGTTTGCATTTATAATCCATAATGTTTTTCCACTTTGAAGGCCAAACAAGAATTCTTAATTTCTCTTTAGTTCTCTTGAATATTTTCATATTTATGTCTTAATCCATTTATAGAATTCGAAAGATCTAGTAAATACTCCTAGCTTGCCCTGTGTTTACTCTATGAAAAATTGTTTTAACTATCTAGTTATATTTGACTCCATTTCCCAATAGAAATTAATCAATTGAATACAATCAATTTTCCAAAATCCAAAACAAAAATCAAAACCCAAGTACAATCATAACTAGCTTGAAAACATATCCAAACAAAGTTAAATATTAAAGAGAGCCCTCTACGAAAGCGTGTCACCTAGATCCACTTTCTAAAGGATTGGTTTGATGTTACTTATACGTAGTTTCGCTTCATCCTGGAAATTACGAATGCTAACATAGTGGCGACTCCCTTTGGGGAGAAAAAATATTTTATCTTCCTCGGAAAAGCACATCAAAGTTCGGATACGATTGCGGTGGTGGATAGTGACCCGGTTCTGAGAAAGTACCAATTATTGAGCTAATGACTCCATGATTCGAAAAACCGGAAGCTTTGAGCATTCATGGTGACTCCAAAACTTATCTTCGACTAGAGTTCTAGTGGAGCAGATGACAAGGAATTAGTTATCAAAATTTCGGCTTGATGAATATTTCCTAGAGGTTGTCTTTCTCATTTTGAAATCAAGCGAAATTTAGTCCTGAAGCTAAAAACATGTTTTAAGGAGATAGTTGAACAATATGAAGAAACTGGTATTGAAATTTTTAATTCTCAAATTCGGTCATACAATTTCCGAGATCCTAAAGAACTCTTGGAAAGTCTCCCTTCCACAAGCAAGAGTAAATTGTACTACCTCTTGACTTACATATTGAGGATGATTGTGCTTTCATGTACCAAGGCGAAGATGAGGTTTCCAGGTTTAATATTGAGGACACAACTACTCAACTAGTCATTGGAGGCCTAGAAGAAAATATCATACATCATGCTTTATTTTATCCTATGTGAGAATATATGGAGGTTTTTCTTAGCTCAATGCTCGGAAACATGTACTCTTTATAAGGATCGAAATACATCGACAATTTCCATTTCATATTATAACTTTGGTTATGAGGACACATAATCAAGTTATATTGTTGATTTTCCTCACGAACGGTCGAAGTTGTACATGGGCTGCCGCCTACTTGGTAGCTAAATTGGCATTATTGTATCATTTAGAATAGCAAAAAACATTGGGGTAGGTAGATGTGAAAATAAGCTCGGTGTTTTGAGCATTTTTTTAGATTTTTGTTTAGATTTCGATTCGCAATTTTTAGCCACATAGGTTTTATAGTAGATCAGGGTAGGCTTGGGATCGGCCCAATGGATCGAGGGGGGCTACTAGTCTACGGTGTTCTTGGAACTTCACAAGGAGAGTGCCATCCTTGGATGAAGCCAACATTGGGGTCCTATAATCTATAGGATCTCAAGATGGTTGATTATTTCATCTCGGATCTTTCATATTGTAAATAATATTCCATGATTGTAAAAATTATTTCTAAAAAGGGTTAAAACCTTAGGAAAAATATGCTTTCACTTCCAAATGCAACATTATTAGATAATTAAGTATGTTTTTATTGAACTAATCACATCATTTTAAAAAGTAATTAAATAATCATTAATAAAATTTTGGGTACTACGAGGTTTTAATTTTGTCGAAAAGGTCAAAGGCGGAAAGAATGGTTTATCCAAGGATTCGGGGGGGTCCCATTATAAGTTAAAAGGTGCTCGAAGGAATTACTTTAAAAACCTTTTCGAACTCATCCTAAAAACATCACTTTGCGGTACCATGTTTCATTGGTGGACCCATTCACCTGTACGCAAATAAACCTTACCCTTTCGCCTTTAAAAGCTTTATCTTTCTACTTTACCGTTTTCTCGATATATCATTGTTTCCACTTACCTCCCACCTTCCCAATTCCCCGATTGCGATTAAAGTGGGGCCATTTATGCACCTTACTGTCATCTTTTCCCCACCATCCATCACAAAAAATATGCCACTTTTGCGGATCAACGATCACTTTTCGCTCTTCGCCACAAAACCTTAAAACTTGCGATATATTGTATCCATCGCATCGCAAGATCATAACTTTACTTGTTTAACCACTGCTTTATTTCACATCTTGGAAAATTCTACCTCATCGCATACCAAAAATAACTTGTGCATTAAAAAGGTTAAATATTACGATAAACGATTTGTGATGTGGTTGGCCCCACCATAATACTTCGCTCACCGCTATATGTCGTTCCTTCGCTACCATTCCATTGGCCACTTTATAACTCATCGAAGTACGGTGGGCTCTATCTCCATCCTACCACATCTTCTTTCGTTAGCGCAAATCGCATACCGAGTTTAGCGGCGACGCATTCCCAAACTCCTAAGCTCTACGATGTGCGGTAAACTATAAATATTGCAATGTGCGATGTGGGTGGTTCCCAATCGCATATCTCACATCGCAAGTTTTAGAATTTACTCCCCACATCCATAGAAAAACAATATTTTTCGATTTGCGATAGTTGGTGATCCCGCCTTTACTGCCCACGTCACCTCCCTCTCACACTTTGCACTTCTCAAGATTTAGGGTTTACCTGCACGCTCATAGAAAAACCTTCCAACTTACAATGGCAATGTGGGTCGGTCCACCTTCCCTCCCACGTCACCTCTGCACTTTGCATCGCATCACCAATCCCATTCTCATATCATAAACTATAAACATACGTGTACGATATTTCTATGGATGTGATAAAGTTCAAAACTAAAGTGTCACAATTTCAGGTCAGAGTATATGGGGTTTTACGTCATTTTATAAAGAAAAATGGTTAAACATGATAGAAAGGACTCGAGATAAAAAATAGACACCACGGGTCAAATTGGGAAAATACACATTTGTGAAAAAATGATCATGTTATAGCTATGAAGCATAAGGGCATTCATACAACAAATTTTTCAGCTATGATAAAATGTGGTCCATTTCTTGTTCCTGCACATCTTCCCACAGTTGCATAGTGCATTCCACAGAGACTATAATTTTGTAATAAGTTAGAGTTTTAAATTCAAGTTTAAGTCTAAAAATACCATGTTTTTTAGAGACTTTATTATTGTAATCTTTTGTATAAATACTTTAATTTTGGAAGTATCATGGGTCGATTGATTGAAATCATAACTATTTTGGTCTTTGAAGTCTTAAGCAAGATTTTTTTCATGCTTCAGAGCATCAATAATAATCGGATCATTCATAGGATTCTTGTGGCTCAAATATTGGTGATGTTTTTTCTTCTGTTATTATGTTTCATTGTCATCTTTCATTTTAATCATCTAAATTCTAATTGTAAATTAGAAAGCGTGATGAATAGGATTTACTTTTGAGTACCATATTCGGATTTGCGTTTACAATCATAATATTTTCACTTGAAGGTCAAACTAAATAATTCTTACTTACTCTTTAGTCTACTTGAATATTTTTCATATTTGCTGTCATAATCCATTTATAAATTAGAAATATCCGATGTCCTCTAGCTTTCCTGTGTTGCTACACTTAGAAAAATTGATGGAACTATCTAGTTATATTTTGACTCCATTTCCCAATAGACATTAATCAATTGAATACAATAAATTTTCCAAATCCAAAACAAAACTCAAAACCCAGTACAATCATAACTAGCCTAAAAAATGATCCAAACAAAGTTAAATCTTAAAAGAGAGAGCCCTCTTTGAGCGGCATGGCTAGATCTCGATTTCCAAAGTTGGTTTGATGTTGCCTCTGTAGTTTTTTCATCGGCCTTAGAATTACGAACGCTAACAAAAGATAATAGAACCATTTTGAAGTTTCCCATGCCATGCTCTATGACAAGGTCTTCCAAAATTCCTACGGAAAACTTCCAACAACATTGTGTATGTTAGAAATAGATGCCCACGTGCATTAGATTCCAAAACTCACGAAGAAGTCTTCTACGGTAAACACGATGTCTCTCATTTAGAGTTTTGAAAGTCATGTATATTTTCATGTGCCAAGAAAAAGAGAAGCAAATCGGATGCTTTTGGAAAGAAAGGGAATGTTTGTGGGCTATAGTGAAACCTCAAAGGCATATAGAATCTATGTGCCTAGTAAGAGAGAAGTGGAGATATTCCATGATTTCACCTTAAATGAATATGCTTCCATCGGGGAATGTTAGGAATCTTCCTACTTCAAAGGAATACAAATAAGAAGGATCAGGAAGCGGGAAGAACTAAGCTGATGAACTAAAGCCGATGTTGAAGGTTACATGGATCCTATAGATCCACCATGCAAATAAACGGGACCCTCATGGCTTAGAGACACTCTCGAAGATGTGAGAGACTTATTTCTCTTAAGGGAACATTTTGTGAAATTAAGAAGCCAAATAGGTATCGAGGTACCTAACATCAATGAGCACCATTTTACAATCTGATCCTAAAACGTTTGGAAAAATATGAAGCATCGAGTTTGGAAGGATGTTATGCATGAGGAATATGAGTACATCATGAAGAATGATGTCTAGGATGTGGTCCTAAGCGGGAAAGGAAAAATATCTTGTCACCTCGAAATGGCTCTACAAGATCAAGCATGGATCTGATGGAAGTGTTGAAAATTTCAAGGAAATATTTGTTTCCAGGGGCTTCATAAAGGAAGGAATAGATTATGATGAAATAATTCCACCTGACTATAATACACCACCATACAATTAATAATTTCATATTTATCGCAAGGATGGAGTCTACATGAAAAGGATGTTAGTACCTTCTTACATGTCTCAATTAAGGAAAAGGGGTTATGTGGAACAACCTTTGTGGTTTGAAGTTCGAGATGGAGACACACATGTGTACGGGTTGAAGAAATACCACTATGGGTTGAAACAATGCCCCATGGCTTGGTATGAGAGGGATTCATAGCTACTTGATGAAATTGGGCTTTACTCGAAGAGATGCTAATCCAAACCTTTATTTTAAGGTTGATAATGACACGCCTCTCATTTTAGTTCTCTATGTGGATTATCTCTTCTGACGGGTGTTGACCCTCTCATCCATCAATGTAAGAGGGGGCTAGCTTGAAGTTTGAGATGAAGGACCTAGTACTAATGCATTATTTCCTAGGCTTGAAGGTGCGGCAAAAGCTGGGTGAAATTTTATTTTCTCAAGGAAAATATGTTGTGAATTTTCTAGCGAAATTTTGGATGGTGGTACTGCCAGTTCGTGACTACTCTAGATGGAACTCAAATTTAAGAAGTTGTGTGGAAGTGTTGTTGGGTACGAGTTGGAAAATCCTTTGAGTATCATCAACCCTTTGGGTCCTTGATGTTCTTAGTGAACTCACGTCTAGACATATTCTTTGTAGTGTGTTATCAATAAATTGAGGCTGATGGGCTTCTTCGACGAACTGACCTAGACTAACTATTTCAAACCTAGTATTGGTGGA
Organism: Pinus albicaulis; assembly: GCA_034641835.2. Taxonomy (NCBI): domain Eukaryota; kingdom Viridiplantae; phylum Streptophyta; class Pinopsida; order Pinales; family Pinaceae; genus Pinus; species Pinus albicaulis. The sequence continues at coordinate 1,346,588,404 of CM076577.1, read as the reverse complement.
ACTTAGCCTTTCCAACTTGAGAGGCTCTTTCAAGGATAAGAATGATATTCAATAGATAAAGATAAAAAAATATGGCCAACTCTTAAATGTTCTTTGAATGTTTTTTGTAGGTGAAGGTTGCAAATAAATGGATACCATTGGGCATGGAGTTAGTATGGAAACTCGGTCCCATATAAAACATCTCTGATGGAAGGTGAGGCATGTGTATTCTCATCAAAACATAACATAATTAGTACACTAATTACATAAAGGAAGTTGGAGCATGTTTAGCCATGAATTCCAAGTAATTATACACAAAGTAAACTAAAATAAAATTAAAAGAGCACAGCAGGACAAACACATACAAGAGATACATGATGAATCTCGGGTGAGAAATAAAGTTTCTTGCACCAGCGTATAATGTGACAGAAAAAAAGATTACAAAATTAGCTTGTAGCATTACCTCCATACAACCCTTTTCCTAGTATAAAAATATATCATTTATAGATTGAGTACTTGTAAAAATTATTTCCCACCTTGCTAGCTTTGAATTCCCACCTCGGAGACCTATTTCAAATAGGATTACATCCTTGGAGACTTCTAGAGATAATACATTTTTACGGAAGTTTTAATACAAAAAGGACTCTTATTTCATTAAATAACTCAACAAATCCATTTAATAATCCTTATCAAATGCAACCAGCTATTTTGATGAGTGTAATGGACTTTTGATGTGTCATTATGCCACGTGGATGCTGAAATTCTTAGACATCTTCCAAGTCAAATTTTACAAATTTTACAAAAATCTGGTTAGTGAGAATTACGAAAATAGCCCTTAACGATGAGTGCATAATTTCCAAACCTTGATGGATTTTCATAACTGAGAGAGGTTTTTTGTAGATGGGATTTTTGAAGAAAAAATTCTTTGATTTCCAAAAGTGGTTTTCATTTGTAATTGAGAAATTGAAGTTGGCATTGTTTGCTAAAAGAAACATGTACATGAAATTTCAAGAGTTAAGCCTTTAATCTCACCACCTTTTGCATAACCTTTGACATTTTATGAATGTTGCGAGGTCTTCCTTGGGTATAATAAGCTAAATGCATGCCTCTAGAACCCTCTTCCATGTATTTTTTGAAGGGTTTAGCTTAAGGAAACCTACGGCAATTTCGTAGCGAAAACTACGGCCTCAAACTGGAGCATCTTCTCAGCTCACCTAGTTTGGAAATTTGTTTTGTAATTTCTTCTTCTTTGCCCAAAAATCATAGTAAAACTTGTAAATTCCTAGTATGATAGTATTATACATAATATGGTCCAAAAATGTGTTGCCTTACCATATTTCAACATCATCATCTAGGATAATCATTTTAAGACCCTTTTCTTCAATTATTTTTGTACCATCTCCATCGAACCAAACAAACATGATGAGGTGTTAGGAAGGCGATACACTCAAGTTAAGACCTCGTAAGCTTTGAATTGAGATGGTGATTTATCCAATGGTGAGGTGGAAAAAAGTAACGTGTTGTTATGCTTGATGATGTGTCCAACATAATGAGTTGGCATCCCAATCATCTTCTATGATGAGTGTTCTCACTAACCAAAGTATCCATTGATACACTATAACCATTATAGATGATTGATGTGCTTCAAAAAGACATTTAATGCTTGAAAAAACTTTAAAATTATCTCTGTTGGCAAGGTTTTAGGCAGGATTCATAGTAATTTTGTTTGTTTTACAATGATTTCACTACGAACTTTGAAAATATTCTTGTCAAATTTCAACGTAATGACTTGATTTTCTCATGCATATGAGATATTTTTGGATTTTGACACTAACTCCTATCACACAAATGATGACCATTAAGACCCCTCACATATGTGCATTTTTTGAAAGTTATGAATTCAAAGACCACAAGTTCACCTCTAAGTGACTCAACCTAATTAACTTAAAACCAACCAAATTTTATCATGGATAATAGTGGCTCCAGTAGAGGATGTTTCGGGCGTATGGTGCGGCAAAGAACCAACGGCTACGATTGCCTTATTCATTGGGCGATTTCCCAGCCACCTATCATATTCTTGACTGTATTTGATCCTTGCTTTTCTCTTGAAGAAAAAACACTTCCTCTCAAGCAAAACTTGCAACTAAAATATTCAAACTAAATGTTGAAAGAAGATTCTTTCCCATCAAGCTTATTTATGTACACATATCAATCCTACTCTAACAACTAAAGACAAAACTTTCAATTCAAGTAATATGAAACCTCCACAATTATAACCGTTAAAGAGGTGATCCAACTTTTTCGACTCTTGACTATTCTTCGGTGGACCATCTATTAGCGACTCGGAATAAAATTGAATCCATAACACAGAATTTATAAATGAAGAAAATCCACCTTCAGCGATGGCCCGAAATAGGCCTTTACTAAAAAGGATCTTGATAATCATGAAAAATTTCCTCTTTTGATGAAATCAACAAATCAACAATAGGATCCTTTAAAACAGAAAATTTTCTTTCCTTGATGATCCAAAGGATAATTTTCATTCATAAGCATGGGTTGTCTCTATTTTATGTCTTCATTTCCAACATCATTCTTGAGACAAGGCTACGATTGTTCATGAAAATTTTCAATGGGAGGAACCATATCATGTGCTAAATGGATTTTTGAAATGAATTTTCATGTAGATTAAAATTAGAACTTCATGTATATCACCATGCACAAACAACATTTTTTGATCATTTAAATCTGTACGAGGACATTTTGGAACATCGACTTGTAGATCGAAAACTTGTTGATTATTATCAGATTAGTGCTTCCTCATGGCGGCCTTTAGGCATAGTCAGAAATCAACCTCCTTACGATGATAAAAAGAAACATGTTTCACATAAGCCCTTTCTCTTCCATTTTCATGTTTATCAACATTGAAAGGTTCAAAAATGAGCAAAGTGAAAAGCCTTGTAAACAGCCATCTTTATGTTCCTCTTTATCACCTAAATATTGAGAAAATCTGTGCCAAATTTTCACAAATTTCATGGCATATAACTTTCTTTTCAAAGTGTTGATACATTTCATCTTCAAGATAATAACACACATCTGTTTGTTGGAAAATTTATTGATTATCATGACAACAAACATGAGAAGAAGAAATCATAAAGTACACTCTAACATATCCTCATCCATGCACTCTTCATTATAACGAAAGAATTTTAAGGTATGGTATAAAAATCTCACAAAAATCACAAAGGTATTGCAACAGTCATAAAGAATAACGATATTTCTCATAATTTTGGACAAACATTCTATGGAAGTATTTAAGGAAAATGACTTCCGGTACCAACCCTTCATACCATGTTCTAGCTTCATCCTCTTGGGTGCCCATAAACATTTTCATGAGACAATCATCGAGGAAACTCAACTCGAAAACTATGAACGTGCATATGGAATCTAACCAAGTTAAGAACACTTGTTATACTTTCTTTTCATATTTTAAATATAGGAAAGATAAGTAAACGATTAACTCTTGGCATAGGATTTGGAAAACCGGGGATGTGAGGCGGAAACATAGGGGCATACCTAGCATTATTTCTTTCAATAGAACTTATCTTGGAACTTCATCAAGCTGCGGTCTTCAAGTAGTGCAATCAACATGAATCTATGAATTTTTGAATTCTTTAAGAATGGAGTCGCGAAGGTAGAATGTAGCCTCAAATGCTTCGAGCTCCTACACCTTGAAGAGTTCGGTATTTTATTTGAGCACAAAATTTCAGGAAAATGTATCTTTGATCTCTCGGCGAGGGCCTTTTAAAATGTTATCACTACATTGAGTTTAATGGGATGCTTCAATATTCAGCAGAGTAACTATTCTTACCTACTTTTGTTTTTAGACTTAGCCTTTCCAACTTTGAGAGGGCTCTCTCGGGATAAGAATGATATTCATAGATAAAGATAAAAAATATGGCTAAATCTTAAATGTGCTTTGAATTTGTTTTATGTACGTGAAGGATGCAAATAAATGGCTACCATTGCACATGGAGTCGATTATGAAACTTCAGTCACATTTAAAACATCTCTCATGGAAGGTAGGAAGCATGTGTATTCTCATCAAAACATAACATAGCGATAGACTATATGCATAATGGAAGTTGGAGCATTTTTAACCATGAATTCCAAGTAATTATACACAAAGTAAACTGAAAGAAGATTAAAAGAGCATGTAGGACAAAGACATACAAGAATACATGATGAATCTTAGGTGAGCAATTTTTTTTGCAATTTGTATATTCTTGTGGGAAAAAATTACAAAAGTAGCTTGTAGCATTACCTCCATCAACCCTTTCTAACTCAAACTCTCTCATTTATAGAGTGAGTACTCATACCAATGATTTTCCACCTTGCTAGCTTTGAATTCCCACCTCAAAGACCTATCTCAAATAGGATTACATCACTTGGAGACTTCTGGGGATTTTTCTATTTTTGCAAAGTTTGAATACAAAAATGACTCTTCTTTCCTTAAATAACTCAAAAAATCCCTTTAACAATCCTTATTAAATGAAACCAACTATTTTTTTGAGTGTCATAATTTGTTGAAGTGTCATTATGCCACGTGAATCTTTAAATTTGGACGTCTTCCAGTCGAATTTACAAATTTTACCTGAAATATTGTTAGTGAACATTTTGAAAAAAGAGGCCTCAAAGATGAGTGCCTAATTTCCAAAAACTGATGGCTTTGCATAAAATGAGAGAAATTTTGTAGATGGGCTTCATTTTTAATAAAAACCTCTTTGATTTAAAAAACGAATTTTCATTTGGTCACAAATTGAAGTTGAGGTGGCTTGCTAAAACAATCATGTACAATAAATTTCGGGAGAGTTTGTAGCATTTTAATTTCACCACCTTTTGCATAACCTTTGATATTTCTGAATGTTTGAGGGTATTCCTTGGGTATAATAAGCTAAATACATGCCTCTAGAAACCTCTTCCATGTATTTTTGAAGTATTTTTTTAGCTTAAGGAAACCTAAAAACGAGTTCATAGTGAAAACTCGGCCTCAAGCCTGGAGCACGCTACGAACTCACCTAGTTTGGCCAGTTTTTGTAATTTCTTCTTTGCCCAAAACTAATATTAAATCTTGTACATTCCTTTTGATAGCATAATATGCTCCAAAAATGTGTTTCCTTGCCATATTTCAACATCATCATATTGCATAATCATTTGATGACCCTTTTCTTCAATTCTTCCTATACCATCTCCATCGAACCAAACTAACATGCGAGGTGTTAGGCTACTGATACATTGGAGTTAAGACCTTGTAAACCTAAATTGATATGGTGAGCTATCTAATGGTGAGGTGGAAAAAAGTGATGTGTTGTTATGCTTGATGATGTGTCCAACATGGTGAGGTGGCGACACAATCATCATACATGATGAGTGTTACGACTAACCAAAGTTTCCATTGATACACTTTAACTATTCCAAATGATTGATGTGCTTCACAAAAACATTTAATTCTTTAAAAACTTTAAAATTATCTCTCGCTACAAAAACATATTTTTAGGCAAGTTCATAGCGAATTTTAATTTGTTTTACACTAATTTTGCTACGAACTTTGGTATTATTGTCACATTTCTTTGTAATGACCGGACTTTCTCATGCATGAGATATTTTTGGATTTTTCTTTGACATTGACTCTGTCATACGAATGATATTCATTAATACCCCTCACATATGTCCATTTTTTGAAAATTATGAATTCAAAGGCCCTATTCAACTCTAAGTGACTCAACCTAGTTAACTTAAGAACAACCAAATTTTATCATGGATAACATAGTGAAAATTTTGAGTCAATATATGACCCTTGAAGCATGTTACCACCTTACAGCACAAGATTTTAGTTGGTACAATTTGATTGGAGAGTGCACCATCTTGGAGGAGGAGCACTTGACATGTGTGCACCTAACTTCGAAGGTGACCACCTTGGATTTGGACAAACCATAATGTGATATGTGGACACCTTGCTATAAGGAGGGCTCCATCTGGGGCTTTTATTTGTTGAATTAACCTAGGGTTTATTGTGAACTTAGACTAGGGTTGCTTGACTTACCCTAGGTTTCTTGTGAACTTTTTCCTATAACCCTAGCATATATAAAAGAAGGAAAGGGCGTTTGTTAAGATAAACTGCTTTATATCATAGAGATTGATAGTTGGTGTGATGCTAGCTATTTAGAAAATCTTGGAATCTCATGTACTACACTTATAACAAGGATTAGTGTTTGTGGGATTCTAGAACTAGGTTTCCTTGATTTGTGGGATGTGAGTGTTGAGTATTATAGCTTATGGGACACAAGTGTGTGAATCTCTTTGATAGCTTATGTGATACAACTACAATTAGGAGATCTTGGGGTTTCATGGTTAGTGTGATGTTGACTTGTTTCGAAATTCAAGAGATTGGCTTGTAAAGGTTGTTGGGATTCCTTGCTTGGACTTTGTAATGTTGGTTAGGGTTTAACGACTTTGTAGTGATTATGGAATCCCTAGCTAGGGTTAGGGATGTGATAAGAGGATTGTTGCTCAAGATTTATTGAAAGGACTTGTACTAGCATTACATGAGTTGAGGCGGGAGGTCGTGTACCAACATTGGATGAGTTGAGGTATTGTAATTTATCTTCATTATGATAATATGAAGTGTGCCATTGTTGTCCTAAATTTGTGATTTCCCGTCGATTTTTTCCATTTGTGAACAAAATTCGAGGATATTTTAGTATGTTGATTTATTGGGGCAATAACGTTAGATACTATTTTATTTTATCATGCTTAATTAACATTTCAAATATATTTTTTTGTTCTTATATTTCCATTGTAAATGAAATTATTTTCATATCTTTGTGCGGGAATAGAACTTGCCCTTAGGGTTCTTTAGAAATGATATGTCTTGATCTTGTGGTATACACTCTTGAGTTTGAATATTAGTGTTTAAGAGATATTTGATGTTTCTTGCGGGGGTTGTTGAATAAAGTAGTTTAAGCACCACTTATAGAAACTATATGAAATAGATCCACGACCTCACATTAGTGAGGTGGAAATTTCATATTCAACGTATTTTAAATTTCTACATTTTTTACATGGGAGGTATTATTTTTAAGGTCGGGAAGGTCTATGGGTATTATGTTGAAAGGTAATAGAGGCATGGGACAACTATATTAGCTTATGAGTCTATGTATCCTTTGCGAGGTGTACTCGAACCCCCAACAACCCCCTCGACACAACACAACCTGGGACATAAACCTTAGCTTATGGTTCTGTTTTTTTCAGTGTATTTAAAACCCCAAATCACGTGTTAGAAATTCCCCCCCAACAAACAACGCTTCATGCACCACTCAATTCTACATTATGTATCCAAATCCTCAAAATTTAGTTGTGCATAATTGTTTTCTATGATTAAAACATAGTAATTTTTAGTGATTAAAACCCACACAAATATTGAAAATAGCAGAGCATATATACATACATTTTTTTCTACTTGAGGATATGCATAGCCCGATTGCATTGATAAGCGATATGAAATTACTAGGTTAGATACTGCTTGAGCTTCTTTTTGTATATGCGAGGAGCTCCCGTACAATTTCATGATATTTTTTAATCACATTGCTCTCTTGTTCAACTACGAAAGTAACTAAAAATAGATCACATAGCGATTAAATCACGGCTACTATGTTTGATCATCCATGGGCCTATATTATACCGGAAAATAATTTCTCAAATGCTTACTTTTTCCTAAGCCTCTCCACATATGGAAGACGGGGCGCCTCCTTCTTGTTCAAATTGAATAATCACTTTATCATATATATTTTCTTGATTCAAACTCTCCAATGCACTATCGGTATCAATGAGAGGAGTTTTAAGGCTCATCTCTAATGCACTATCTATATCGGAATGTCTAATGAAACATCAATATCAATGATAGGGTGTGACATGTGTTGGTAACCAACACGGAATGTTATTTGTGTTAGGTTTTCCTACCAATCCTCCATTGAAAATACCCTCTTAAAATTTAAATGAAGTGGGAAAATGATATTCGGATGTGAGAAGTATTTGAAGGGAGGGTAAATTTTTTTATCATAATGTAAACAAAATATTCTTATGTAATAAATATTTTAAAATGTTTTTTAAAGTTATTCAAATATTATAAATATTTCAATATGGTTACCAAGTTACTTTCTCTTTTTATTTATTTTTATTTATTTCATTGTATGTATAATTCTAGAACCATTTAATTTTGGATCTTCCAAATACATACATGGATCAAATATTTTTTCACTTTAGAATATGTTTTCTGTAAGGAATTGTATTCCTCCTCTTGGTACTTGGTAGATCTAGACTTAAGATGGATCTAGATTGGAACAGTATTAATTATAGCTATTAATTTTGTGCTTTTTTAATTTTATTTTAATGGAGTCAAAATATTAAAGAGGGAAATTATAACATCTCTACCATGGGAGAGGAATTCAACATTAAGAAACCTTAGAAGTTCACAAAAAATTACGGATGCGAGAAGGGTCATGGAATTTCGGACTAGAAGGGTGTAATTTTGACGAAGAGTGAACGGGCTCACAGGACAATGTCGGGTCCCTAATATCCTTGTCAAAATTAAAAATAAGGGTAAATGGAAACCATGATTTTTTTATATTCATGATATATATTTTTTAAGTACAAATATGGTTGACATGATAAACCCTTTGAAGACACACAACTACTGTCAAATATACTTTTAGATAAGATATTGGTTGCTTACTATTGGACCCACATGCGAAGGAGGTTGGTGGACTATGAGCCGGAGGAGTGGAGTTTCAAAAAGAATTGGGTTAGTCCCAAGGATTTTATCCATTCACATTTGGAAGTCGGCTTATAGGTCACCACATTGCAATTTCCTGAGCCTACCATGTCTTTAGAAAGAAAATTTAAGAATTCGATAGGTGACCATCTAGCGGTTTGGAGGCCCTAACCCCTGTTCCGGCGGCGCATTGTTCGGGTCCTCTAGTTTCGGCCCGGCCCGGGGCCGTGGGGAATTTGTTAGGGGTTGAGAACTCTTCTTGGGTTCTCTAGCTCTAACTTTAGTTTCCATATTGTCCCAAAGATAAAAGGAAGACATACATTATGTTACAACTTCCTTAGGGTTTTGAATTCTTTAAACATAGTGGGGGTTCTTCACTCTCATAAGCCTCTCCAACATATTTTCATATATGTCCTTCATCTCAAGTGCCATCATCCTTTCCCTCCTTGGGAGAACTAGTTAAGGAGAGCCTTTCCTTGATAGTGAAGAAGGTTGAACTAACGTAGCAAATGGTGCTAGGATTTTTTGGGATAAACACCCTTACGGAATAAGGAGTTGTGATTTAGAAGGAATATGAGAAAAGGAATAGGAAAGGAAACCAATCATAGTGTCGAAGAATAATATATTCCACCTTTATTTAGGTGTTGGAAGTCAACATTGCGATTCAAAAATTTGAAATGTCAGAAAAGTCCTTTGTGGGGAGACTAAGGGGTTGAAACTTCAAGTCCTCCACCCTAAAAGTGTGGGTGAACAAGAAAATCTCGCTTATTATCGGAATTTCATCCAAAGGTGTCTACGAAACCCAGGATTTGGATTCATTTGTGCTTCAAAGATGTGAATAATGTCTAGAAGGTACAACAAATGGTTTTGGAAAATTTATTCATCTCGTATCCTTTGATTCGAAGCTATTCCATGGAAAGTAGGGCATAGATATGACTGATGTAGGTGTATCTTCGAGTCTCCCTCTGAAATTACTGATTCCTAATTTTCAATGATATGGATAACTTGTTGGGGATCCTATCTGTCTGAAACACCTCCTCCCAAATTTACCTAAGCTAAGCTGTTCCATCGGGGTAAACATGTGATGAAGAGTTACTATGAAATGATTCAACTCCCCAAGTATAGTTAAGGAGAGGAAATTATGACATTTACGCTCAAACTAGCGGGGTTAGGAGGGGTCTAAAGGAAACTGGTAGGTCGAGGAAATACTTGAGGAATGGCCACTCTACGACTTAGCTAAGGCTCCCTTCTCTTTATGGAATTTCACTAATGGGGAGGAGACCGGTTATAATAAGGATCACAAAGATGAATGGATCAATGAAAGTAGGATGAAAGGTGCATCATAGAAGCATATTCACGGGGAGAGGGTCAAATATATGGCTTACTTTCTTGGAAAGCAATATGAAAGGCTCTCTAGGAAGGGCTTAGGGGATAATTCCAAGGGCTAGAGTTTGAGGATATGACTTGTGAGGAGAATCCTAGACCCTCAAATCCTTGTGGAAACTTAGTTCAAGCTGATCTTTATTGGATTTATATTTAAAATTTTTGTGGGACCACATGGGACCAAGTGGACCCGGAGAATTAGGTCGAGGGATGGAATTGATCGACCAAGGGTGTGCTTGACCTAATTGAGGGGGAGAAAGGGATTAAAGGATAGATTTTCTTTGAATTTTATGCAATAATACCAATGAGGTCACTAGCCAAAGGAAACCTAGGGAAAGACAGTCCTCGAGCTGAGGCTTGAAATTTAGCACATGGGAAAAATCCTGGCATGAGCTCTACCCCTTACCCATGGTCATCACCCTTGTTCCTATAATCACTCACCGGATCTGCGGTGAGAAGAGACCAACAAAGGTAACTACGGACAAAGCTCTCACCGAGTAGCTAGCCCTACTAGGCGGGGAGAGGGCTCTCTAAGGGATCACAGCTAAGAGGGCTAGATAAATTAGGTCTTAGGCTAGGTATAATAGTACGGGGTTTTGATTGGATTGATTTTGGTGTTGTATGGTGAATTAGGCCAAAGAGGTAACTTAGGTCGAGGAAAATAAGATTAGAATTGCGGACATCTAATGGGGAAAGGTAGGGAAGCACTCACAACACTTTAGGTTTTATAAGGTGAGATCGATCGAGACTAGTGAAGATTATAAGAATATCTTGAAAATACATTAATTCTTCTTATTTGGATAAATGAAACAAATTATGGTGATTCTCCCGATACGAGCATAAAAGATGTATCAAACTTGAGAATAAAAATATCATGAAATGGAATGAACATGGAAAGTAAAAAAAATTCACACATATACAACGAGAAAGAAGAAACTATGCCAAAGTACAATACCACATGAATCCAAAAATAATAGGCACAACTCATCCAATATATTCTGCCAAAATGCGGAATACACTAGTGTCTCTAATCAATACAACATCATCCAACCTTCTCTAATGAGTGAAGAGGTGAAGAAGATATAGGTAAAACAACTTCTCTCGGCCTCGGGGGTTGAATCCACGAGTTGTGGAGTTGATCCCACAAAGGTTTGAATTGCAAACCTAGGTGTGAAGTGTTGACTCATGCCTTACTTTAGTGAAACTAATTCATCAATCCTCAAAAAAGACTTTTACCTAATGTATTTACCCCTAGGTAACTCAAAATCATACATAATTAAATTTAAATCCATCATTTACATCATTAAAATTCACATTTTCCATGGTAAAACTTAGGAAACTAAGAAAAAAAAATCGAAATGTTATTCATTGGTTAGGAGTGCAACACCAACTTCGAAGCCAACTTTTGGCGAGTTTCCAATGTCCAAATTAAGCTCGGAAATAGCTTATTATAAATCATGTCTGTCTCATTTTCAAAAATGTAATTGGTTTCAAAAAATGATGATTTTTATTCCTCCAAAAATTCAAATCTCCCAATATTTGGTCGAGCATAATGCCCATGTGAGGAGCGCGATGTGGAAAGCCGAGGAGCACATCGCCCAGCTCGAGAGCACGCCTCTTTGCGAGGCCATTTTTGGAGACCTTCCCAAAATCCCAAATTGAGCTCATGATATCTCGTTGGAAATGTATTTTGTAGGCTACACAATGGGCCTATCGTATGCGAAAATGATCAAGTATAGCCCCTCAATCAATTCTCCCAAGATTGGTCACAAAGTGTACAATGGGGGTGAAAAAAACGTAGCGTGCTCTTGCATGACACTTTTGAAGGCCTTAACTCCAAATTTCACTCATAATATCTCATTGGATGCGTATGGATGTCTATTTATCATTTGACTCATCAAGAAAGTGATTTGGACATTCCTTCGGAAAAGATACATTGATTTGCCCAAGACTAATCTAGAAGTGCAACAACTCTCACTACATGTGTAAATATATTTTAGCATTCCTCCCAAACCATAACACGTATGTAAATATGAAGGAGTTTTTTCTTTGTTCATATATGATTAACAATTTTTTTTATTTATGAAATGCATCTCCATTTGGTCGAAAACATAATTTGAAGAAAAATTGTCCCTATGTGTAGCAAATGATTTGTCCCTTTGAATGACTTCTTGAAAAATGATGGAGACACAAAGTTTATGACCTATAATTTCCTCATGATTACTAATATGACCTCCCTTATGCCTCCTCTGCTCGTATTTCTCTGATTCATAGCAAAACCTAGCTCAATGGGAGAGGAAATTAGGGTTTATTTTAGGAAAACAAGGGATTAGGGCAATTTATAAGAGTGACGGAAAATAAAGGGGATAGGGAGCTTCTAAATTATTAGGGAAAATTTTGGAGGTAGGGAGGATGTTAGGAAGTAGGGAAAATTGAATTTCAAGGATTGAGTGAGGAAGGGTTCCAAAGGGAAAAACATAGGCCTAGTCTAGAAAAGGTCAAATTGTAGCGATAGGCTAGGTTTGTGGAAAAATGATGATTTTTAGGGATAGGAGTGATGGGAAGTGTTTGTCCACTCTCTTACTATTTGGTCTTTTATGTATTTAGATGGTAGTTTGATGAACCTTTAAAACCCTAATTCCTAATGGAAACCCTAAGTGAATGAACTTCATGGTGAAATGACTCAAAAGGTGATAAAAACTCATGAATTTTGGACACTCAACATAGTGATGAAATGAGCTAGCAAGTGATCAAATTTTTTAAGTGAAACTTGATTTAGATCTTTACCAAGTGACCAAATTTTTGCATGAGCTAGTGGAATGACAAAAATTTCAGAATGGGACCCTAGCATGACACGAAAGAGTTAATTTGATCATTGGTGGAAGGATGCAAATATTGATACTAACATTGGCTCCCGGTGAGGATGGTAGCTCCTTGGAAGTGCGAGAACAACATAGACCAGTGTCTATCCATTGGGCATGGAGTCAAGAGCTAAAAGAGAAAAGCTGAATATTGAACTTTTGAAATGACAAACTAACTCGAAGACTTGAGTGAAATATTTTGAAAATTGACTCAAAGCAAGTAGAAATAAAAAAACATACTAAACTTATTGATCGGGCCATATCACGAGACTTGAGAGGGCTTCAAATCGTGATGACAACCATCTTCCTATTGAAGACATATGTTACAATCATGTGAAGTGATCCTTCGATGTAACCAATCTAGCATATGGCTACTTACTCAAATTCTTCTCACATTTTCCTCGATCGGGAAGAAAAAACAAAAATTTAGGCCACTCCCGAGTGTCCACTAAACTTATGTGCTTACGGTCCATGAAAAAAAAAGAAAATACATCTTCATTAATGGGAAAATCGGTAAAAGGATCTTCAAAAATATGAAATGTTACCTTTCCTTGAGATTTAGAAAAAGCATTAGGTCCCTTTATTACTAGTATAGTCCCTTATTGTTATTAGTGTAACCCCCTTATTGTTATTATTGTACCCTTGTAACCCCCATTTTTTTTTATTATCGTGCCCTTAATTATTATTGTTAGGTCGGCTAGGATTACATTATGGCCCACTAGGATTACATTATGGCCACATGGACTCCTATATATAGAAAGGAGGTTTTGTAAATTGTATCATCCAAGAATTTTTCATTTATGTAATGTATTGGAGGTTACCCCCTCAAATTAGCTTATTTATAAGCGTTGATATCTCTTTTCTTCTATTTTCAGACCTGATTTACCCCAACATTTGGTATGAGAGCTTTGGATTCTAGGGTTTCTTGCTCCAAACGGTCATCGTGGAATTTTTGCTATAACGTTTTTTCTACGAAGTTTCGAAGCGAAATTTTTAGGGTACGAAGCCGAAATCTAGAGGAACATCTTCCAAAACTTTCGGAGCTTGGTTCACAATATTTTTGGAATATGATGTTGTGGAAGTTAGGTCTTTTTCGAGCTCCTAAACGAGTCATCGTGGCATTTGCGCTATAACTTGTTTCTACGAAGTTTCGAAGCTGAAATCCTAAGGAAAATTTTCAAAACATTTCGGATCTTGGTTCACAATATTTTCAAAGATATGATCTTTGGAAGGTAATTAACTTTCGGGCTCTGATTTCATCTCAAAGAGATATTCGTGGGAAAATCTTCATAACTCTCTCTGCGAGAGCATCGGATTGGAGTGCGTAAAATTGGTCATAGGGTACACATATTTGAAGTTTTCTATCACTTTCGAGGAAATTTGAAGGACGAAACAATGACAAGTGGAAAGTCGTACAAGTTCACTATCTTTGAACTTCGATCCATAATTAGGTCATTGTGAGAGATTGGACACAACTTTGTCTTGGAGAATCCAAATCGAGTCGGACTTGTGGCATTCGAAAGAAAATTCATAGGGCTATGTTGGTCTTGAAATTAAAATATTGAGAATCTTTATAATCACGAGATAATCTAATTTCAATATCGAGCTCTTGAAAAGCAAAGAAAAAGGTGTGTATTTTTTTCAAATTGCATAAGTCTTGTTTGAAGAATCAATTTGAATTGATTCCAAGGGCATGTTAACCAGAATAGATATCGATATTGGGTTCTAAAAGATGCCACAAGTAAATAATTCAACACCCATTAAGCCTTGAAGGCTCTCACATGACTCATGAAGATGAAGAATTGCGACATGATCTATCAAAATTACAAGAGCAAGTGCAACAAATTTCACTCTCGCGAAGAGCAAAAAAAAAATGAAATGGAAGTTTTGAAGAAAGACATGGAAGCGAAGATGGACGAGTTTGAAGAAATGCGTGGAAGCTAAGATGGATGGCATGGAAGGTGGCATGGAAGCTAAGATGGATGACATGAAAGACAACATGGAAAAAAACATGGAAAACATGAAGAAGGATCTAAAGCAAACATTGAAGGTTTGACAAAGTTGATACGAAATGTTTCCTAATGAGTGAAAATATAGTAGAAGATCCTCATGATGAGAACAAAATAAATGTTAATCGTGATTTCATAAACTCTAATGTTGGCGGGAAGAACCACCATATTCCAAAAATGGATATGAGGAAGTTTGATGGAAAGGATCTGTAACATGGATACTACAAATGGAGCAATATTTTGATCTCCATAATGTACCAAAAACACACAAAGGTACGCATTACCTTTACATTTAGAACAAAATACATTTGTATGGTATCGATAGCTTTGCTCAAGTAAAAAAAATGTCACTTGGTGATTTTTACGGAGGAAATGATAGCACATTATGAGGATACAAAGAGCAACACCTTCTTTGACAATTGATAAATCTCAAACAAAAGGGTTTAGTGGGGCGACATATTGAGGACTTCCAAAAATTGAATATAAAGCGTAGCGATATTCCGGAATAACAGGATGACCTCTTCATAGGCACTTTAAAGGATAACATCCAACATTAAGTTCATGTTTTGGAATCGGATTCATTGGAGAAGGCATTCGGGTTGGCGAGAAAAAGTTGAATGTAAAATAATGGCGACGAGGAAGCCTACCACTCAATTGTATAAAAGAAGGAAGTGTTGCTACGCCTAGATTTCCACAACCTACAAGGTTGACACCATAAAAATTGGAAGAAAAACGAAAAGGGCTTTGCTACGAGTTGTGATAGAAAATACACTAAAGGTCATAAGTGTGCGAGAAGAAATTATTTAACATAGATTGTGAAAGAAGAAGAAAATGAACAAGAAGAGGACATACACTAGGAACTAGCCCTAGAAGAGCAAAGAAATGAATCCGACCATCACCTTTGTGTAATGCATTGGTAGGAATTACCACTCCTCAAACTCTCGAGATAGAATGACATATCAAGAAGAAAAGGTTATAGTGTTGATTAATTCAGGTAGCACCCATAATTTTATTCATTGTAAGGTAGCTAAGGAATTAAATTGTTTTCTTACTGACACAGAATGTCAAGTGATGGTTACCAAATGGAGGAACTATAAATTTCTAGAAATGCCATAATATAAGCTAACCATGGGGGAATATGTATTGACTAGTCCAATGCTTTCCATTCCTATGGGAGGTGCGATGTTGTCTTAGAATACAATGGTTACAATATTTGGGGACGATGGCTTTTAATTTTCAAGAACTTTTCTTGATTTTTTTTTTTTTTCGAGAAGGAAAGGAAGTCGAATTACGGGAAGCCGGGGAAAGATAATAAGCTCTACTATCATGAAAAAACTTCTAAAGAAATAACAACGAGGCGTAATTGCACAATTATGCTCACTAGAAAGTTCCAACATCAAAATCATCTATTTACGCGGATCTCAACAAGTCTTGGACAATCATTCCAAGGTTTTTTTTGAAACTCCCAAAGGACTCCACCTATTATTGGTCGCAGTCATGCTATTCATTTAATTCCGAGGAAGTGTTCCTCCAAACATCGGGCCTTATAGATATCCTTACGTCCAAAAGAGTAGAAATTGAACGTATGATTGCGAAATGTTAGAGGGGTATAATTCAACCTAGTCAAAGTTCTTTCTTGCTCTGTAGTATTCGTACACAAGAAGGATGGATCATGGCGGGTAATGGGATTATAGGGAGCTCAATAAACTCTTCGTAAAGATAAATTTCCCATTCCTATGATTGATGAAATATTGGATGAATTACATGGAGAAATTTATTTTTACAAGATTGGATCTTCGTTCGGGGGATATCATCAAATTAGAATGAAAGTAGAAGATATTCAACTGACATTTCAAACTCATGAGGGTCATTATGAATTTTTGGTCACCTTTCGGCCTTACCAATGCACCTTCTACATTTGAGGGTTGATGAATTCCATTTTCAAACCCTTCCTTAGAAAATTTGTTCTAGTATTTTTTGATGATATACTAATCTATAGCGAGGTCTTTGAAGGATCACGTTGAACATGTTGACGGGGTGCTCAAATTATTGTAGGAGAAAACAGTGTAATAAAAACATCCAAATGTTTCTTTGGAGTACAAGAGGTGGAATATACGGGTCATATTGTATCTCACGAGGGCGTTAAAGTAGACCATAACAAAATTAAAACCATTAAGGAATGGAAATTCCCCACAACCATAAAGAAGTTGCGAGGATTTCCTGGGTTAACGGGGTATTGTGCAAGTTTGTTAAGAACTATGGGAGAATAGCTGACACCTCTAACAACAATATTGAAGAAAGATGCATTTTCGTGGACTCACAAACAAGCTTCTGGGCCTTTGAACATCTTAAAGAGGCAATGTGCCTATACTTAGGTCTTAGCTATGCCGAGACTTCACAAAAACCTTTATTGTGGAATGTGATGCCTCGGGAAATGGAATTAGTGTTTACATTTTAATGCGGGGAAGGAAGACCCATTTCTTTTGAGAATCATCCAATCAAAGGAAAGTATTTACGAAGCCTATTTATGAGAAGGAAATGTTAGCAATACGCATGCACTAAAGAAATGGAGAACTTACCTAATGGGAAGACACTTCAAGGTAAAAATTGATCATGATATTCTTAAACACTTTTTGGAAAAAATACTATCTTCGAGAGAAAATGACAAAAATGGGTCACAAAGATGTTGGGTTATGACTTTGGAAATAATCTACAAAAAAGGAAAGCTTAATGTTGTTGCAGAGATGCACTCTCGAAAAGAATGAAGAGGTGGAGAAACCTTTGCTTTGTGCCATTTTATATTATCCCAGCAGTTGGATAACGAAGCAGAGATGAATGGAAGAAGGACAAAGATGTATGGACACTCATTCGAAAGTTATAGCAAGATCCTAGTACATACGATACATTTAGTTGGAAAAATTATTCCTTATGGTACAAAGATCGCTTATATCTTTGTAAGTCCCAACTAAAACAAAAGATTCTTCTAGAATTGCACACTTCTCCTTTAGGAGGACACTCAGGATTTTTAAAAACTTACCATGGGGTGAAGAAAGATTTTTTTTGGGATGGCCTCAAATCTGATATTCAAAAGTTTGTGGCAGAATATTTGGTTTTCCAGCAGAATAAAGTTGAGGAAATTAAGACCCCGAGACTTCTACAACCTTTATCACATCGATCATCACATTGAGCATCAACAAGAAGTTCTCCGACTCTTAAAGGATAACCTGAATTTGGCACAAAATCGAATGAAACAACAGGCAGATCAACATCGCAACGAGGAGAAGTTTTAGTGTAGGAGATTGGGTATTTTTAAAAAGCTACAACCATACAAACAAATGTCCCTCGAAGCAATCTAAGAAGGATAATAAATTATCGCCAAAGTACTATGGTCCTTACAAGGTGTTGCAAAAGATTGGTCTTATAGCGTACAAATTGGAGCTTCTGCTTCTTCGTGAGTGCATCCGGTTTTCCATGTTTCATGCTTAAAGAAGGTTATAGGTGAAAATATTCCGGTTCAAACAATATTGTCGAAACTTGATGAGGAAGGAAAATCATATTGGAACTTTGAAGCGGTCATGGAAAAAAAGAACTTGAGCTACGGGAATCGATCGATTTAAGGAGTATCTCATCGAGTGGAAGAATTTACCAACGAAGATTCTACATGGGAGGATGAGAATTTTATACGGAAGCACCCGGAAGCTACTCAAGCGTTGAGGACAACACTTTTTTGAAGGAGAGGACATGTTGGGTCCATATATTGCTAGTATAGTCCCTTATTGTTATTAGTGTAATCCCCTTATTGTTATTATTGTACCCTTGTAACCCCCATTTTGTTATTATTGTGTATGATTATTATTGTTAGGTCGGCTAGGATTACATTGTGGCCCACTAGGATTACATTATGGCCAAATGGACTCCTATATATAGAAAGGAGGTTTTGTAAATTGTATCATCGAAGAATTTTCATTTATGTAATGTATTGGAGGTTGCCCCCTCGAAGTGGCTTATTTCTAAGGCGTTGATATCTCTTTCTTATTTTTTGAGTTGGTTACACAACAAAAACACGAAGCACACTCTTAATTATGATGCGAAAGAACACTTGGTTGTTGATCCATAGGAAGGCATAGGGAAGTATGACTTTCTACTATACGAAATATTGTTTGTAAATTCCTCAGTATGGGCAACTACGATTCTATTTCTTGCATGTTGTCTATCTTAGGCTCATACTCCTCAGTTATATATAGTCTAAATCATCCTTGAACATGAAACATTCTTTAATCTTAAACATGACCTTATCATTCATGAAAGAAAATAGTCATTTTTAGTTGATCTCTTTGCGGGAAATCATAATCGAGAAATTGGCTTACTCTCGGCAACTTCTGTATAGTTTCATCGATCTTGTTATTGTCATCATTTAAACCATATTTCATTTTCAATAATGTTAGACATTTCACTAACACATTCTTGACTATGTGAACACGAAAACCTACATTAGCTTGAGGTACGTAACATGACTTTTCAAGAGTTGATCTATCTCATCTTCAGACCTTTGAGGAGAAACTTGATTTTTATAGTAGTTAACATTGGCTTGATGAATTTCATTTTCAAGATCATGAATAGCCATTTGTCTTTCTTGGTCCTAGTGTTTTTCATCGAGGAGGAAATGTTGATTCTTGTTGGGAGGAAAAATCATATAGGGCTTCTATGATCTCATCATCTGAACATCCTCATACCCATACAATTTTTCGAAACTCAATGAAATTTTCAAATATATCACAAAAAAACCGCAGAATCATCGACGAGGAAGAATTAGAGCTTTGATAATGTTGAAATAAAGGCGGAATGAAAGCCCTTTCAAAGAATATAAACTAGCGGATGGTAGACTCTCATACCATGATCTCACTTTTTCCTCCAAGGTAGCCATAAACATCTTCATCGGTCAATCTTCGGGAAGCTCGATCTTTAGTATTTTATGAATATGAGGTGAAATTTGACCAAATGCAAACTAGCATCTTCAACGTCCTTACCCTTCAAATTTAACGGTCTAATTTCCAATATATACGAGGAATATGGTTAGAAAAAGGAATATGAGCTTGATTCACATAGAAGCATACCTTAGAGAAATCAAATCCATTTTGAAAATAATGAGTTCACCCGATAATGTCTTCAAACTACCAATTCTTGAAAGGTGGTGTCGTCATGAAAATTGAACCTTTGGATTCTTCGACCATTTGAGTCACAGTGAATGATGTACAACCTTCTTGTGCTGATCATTGTTTGTATCATGATCGGATCTGATCTTTGATGATTGTTGTCTGAAATATCTGTGACTTTCCTCCCAGTATGGTCGCCCGATACCTTATCCTCCTACATCTTGTGAGGTTGAGGAAAGAGCCATCAAAGGTAACTATAGAAATGACTCTCGCGAGTAGATAGCCCTACTAGGCGGGGAGAGGGATCTCTCCCCGAGGGATCACGACCGAGGGTTGGATTAATTAGGTTTTAGGGTAGGTATGGTAGCACGGGGGGTTTTGAATGGTTGATTAGGGTGTTGGATGAGTGAATTAGGTCCCGAGAGGTAACTAGGTCGGTGAGAAATAAGATCAAAATTTCATACATATAATGGGGCAAGGTAGGTAAACACTCTAACACTTTAAGGTTTTAGGGTGAGATGGATCAAGCGGTGAGGTGCTAAAAGGAGCATGACAGTACATTAACTAATGCAAACTAAAGAAATGAAACAAATTATGGTGATTCTCTCCCAAAACGAGCATAAAAGATGTATTTTTCTTATAAAATTCATAACTAACATATCATAGAGAGAAATGGGATGAAAATGGAAAGTAAAAAAAATTCATACATATGCAACGAGAAGAAGAAACCATGCCAAAATGCAGGTACCGCATGAATCCCAAAATAATAGATATAACTCATCCAATATATTCTTGCCAAAATCTTAATACACTAGTGTCTACGATCAATACAACATCATCCAAACTTCTCTAATGAGTGAAGAGGTGAAATATGTTAATGAAAACAACTTCTCCCAACCTCGGGGGTCGAATCCTTGAGTTGTGGAGCTAATCCATAAAAGTCTATGCAAACCTAGAGTGTAGGAGAGTCGTGACTCATCCCTAAATTTAATGAAGCCCGATTCATCGATCACTCCTGAATACTTTTTTTTACCTAATGTATTTACCCCTAGGTAACTCAAAATCATCATAATTACATTTACATCATTAAAATTCACATTTTCCATGGTAAAATTTAGAAAACTAAGAAAAAAATCGAAATATCGAGTCATTGGTCAAGAGCATAGTGCCAACTTTTGAGGTCTGTCGATGTCCAAATTGAGCTCGGGATATCTCATTTGAAATTATATCTTTGTCTAGTTTCCAAAAAGGTACTTGGTTTCCAATAATTATGATTTTTATCCCTCCAAAGTTAAATCTCCCAAGGCTTGCTCAAGAGCGCGGCGTCGAGAAAGCAGGAGTGCACACGCCAAGCCTAGGAGTGCACCGCCTCCTTACCGGGACACTTTTGGAGACCTTTCCAAAGAGCAAAAATTGAGATCATGATATATTAATGGGGCTATATTTCTATTAGATAGACA
Source organism: Pinus albicaulis (assembly GCA_034641835.2). Classification (NCBI taxonomy): domain Eukaryota; kingdom Viridiplantae; phylum Streptophyta; class Pinopsida; order Pinales; family Pinaceae; genus Pinus; species Pinus albicaulis. Next base: position 1,346,566,732 of record CM076577.1, on the reverse strand, counting down.
ATGGACTTGTTGTGGATGATTTTTGTCACCCTCCTAGAGACAGTCTAGAGTTTCCATAGACCAGTGCCTAGGACATCTTAATATAGCAAGGAGTTCATTTAGTTTGGGTTGTCAGTCCAAGAACTCGCTTACTATCTCTTGTTTGAAACAAGGAAACTAAGTTTGAATGGGACTAATCTCTCTCAGAAGCTGACGCAAAAATAAGAATAATGTAGAAACATCAAGTAAAACTTCAGCATGAAAGCATCAGACAGTTAAGAGACCGCTTACTGTAGAGAGGGCCGATTCAAATAATATATCACAGAAATCAAATATCAGATAGTGAGTGCAGTGAAGAAACATAAGAGGATATTAGCTGGCATACAAGGGCGCACCAATTTACGAATCCTTAAGCCACTAATATGGCAGAAAATATGGAAAGAGTGAGCATGGAACATCATATCATGACTAGGCCTATTTAAAGCACTTGACTAATTCCAGAAAGGGCATCACTTAAGATGAATCCTTACTGCAAACTAATGAGACACTCGCATTCTAGAACATGATACAAGAAGATAAATAGCATGAAAAGAGATATTGTATTAACACATGAGAGAAATTACATACTGTGAGATATCAAAGACCAGAATCCTCAATACAGTTATAACCCCTCCTCACTGAGACCCTACGGGCTCTGAAACTTCATACAGAAATATTACAAGATGAATACAATAGTCTTCTCGCTGCACAGTTTGCTAACAGAAATCTGGAACCCTTACAATGTCTTTCTTTTTAGCTTTTATAGAAGAGTTAGAGAATTCTAGAGGAGGCGGTAGATAGAAAACATTTAATAACTTATTTTGAATCAAATGGCGGAAAATGTTAGCGCCCACACTATGAAACGACTGAATATAATTGTTTGTACTTTACAATTTATTTCTGGAATGAATGCTGGAAACGCGAATCTATCTATACACAAGATATAAATAATAAAATATGAGAACATTCGGCCTTTTTCTGGAGGAGGAAGATCTGCGGCAATAAAACTTTGAGGCGCCTGCTCCTGTACATGGTACTTTCGATCTTCAGATTTTGAATTCAAATTTGGAACCTTTTTCAAGCTGGACCCTGAATTTATTGCTTCTTCATAAATACTCTGTTGCTGCATTAATGTTTTTGACTGTCCAAATGCGTTCCTTTTGATTCTTCTCTGGAGAGTTCCATGGATTGAATTACCCTTCTTTAATGGAGGTCACATCATAGTGACTTCTGGATCTTTTCCGCTAATTTTGTTCCCACCACAAGTTCCTGCAAAAACCAAAGCCTGTTGAATAAAACTGATGACAGAGATAGTGGACAAAGCGAGACTAACAGAAGTGGTGGCATAGATATGAGAGGATGATAGAATGACGAGGGGAGGAGACTTCAAACGAAAACGCAGAGGTGTGACACATAACCGGAATATGTGAACAATGGAGAAACCGTGAATGACATGTAGGCACACAACGAAAAATGGCGGACGGGAGCTGATGGTACGAAAACTCAGAAGATTAACTTTTGGAGGAGTTACAAAGGGAAGACGTGACAAGACAGCGGAATGAAGGCTTTAAAGGTGGGACCCAGAGCGCATATCGCAGGATCGCAAGGGGAGAAAATGCGATGGGAGAAGAATGGAATAACCAAAATTTCGCGCTTTGCACTATGCGATAGGTGTGATCAGTCGGGCGCAAATCGCAAAAATGAAAAATGCGATGGCGGGGGATAGCGCGCGCGAGAAACTGCGCTTTTGCGATGAGGCGGACTTGCGATGGTGCGGTGCGATCTGCGATAAACTCTCAAAGGGGCAGCGCTTGGTTATATACGAGGCGCGAGCTAGGAGGAAGAACAGCAATCTTTCAAAGTGGACTTTAGCCCTTTTTCAATGTATTTTCGATGCGGGAAGGGGCAGAGGGGCATGAGTGAAAGGAAGGGAAAAAGAGATTATGGCCAAGATTCAAATGCGGAATGGAGGCTGGTTATGCAGCCATCGGCTCAGCACAGGGATGGCATGTTCGTCCTCGGGCATCTGCATCTTGGTCTCGGACACCCAGATTTTCTTCAAAAATTATTAGCTTATTTACATTATTTACATTTCAAAATTGAAATCACACTTGCTTATATTATATACATAAATATACCAGGCCTGATCCCCCTGAGTCAGTACTGAAAGTAGTGTTTAAGGAATTGTCCATTCACGGGAGTGTCCAACAGATCGCCCTGTAGATTTTCTAACATGAAAGTATTATTTCTCCCTAGGTTCACTATTTTAAATGGACCGAACCACAGCGGGTCAAATTTGGCATGCTTGCCTTTTTCTGCTCTGCGAACATCCCACCTGAGAACCAGGTCTCCTATCTGGAAATTCCTATCCTTGGCATGGCGATAAAAAATATCCTTCATTTTTTCCTGGTATTCTATCAGTCTCTCATTTACCTGGTTGCGCATTTGTTCCAATTCTACCAGCTGATTAATTCTTCTGATCATGTCATCTGGTTCTTCCTGATTCTCTTGCATGAAACGTGCCACCGGCAATGCTAATTGCAGAGGAAACACAGCAGCTCGACCATACACCAGCTCATAGGGTTACTTGCCTGTTGCTCTTTTGCTAGTTATCCTATTTGCCCATAAAGCAAACTTCAATTGAGAGTCCCAGTTTTTCTGATTTTCAGCTATCGTTTTCTTCAAGGCCCTAACCAGGGTTTTATTAGAGGACTCTGCTAAACCATTCCCTTGCGGGTAGTATGCTGTGGAGTGAGTTAGTGTAATGTTATACCTTTGACAAAACTTTACAAGCCTGGAAAACTTGAAAGCATGCGCATTGTCAGTTACAATTCTGGCTGGACAGCCAAATCTGGATATAATATTTTCCTCTATAAACCTCATGATCACAGCATCTGTAGCGTTTCTTGTAGGTATTGCTTCCACCCATTTCGTGAAATAATCCGTGGTTGTTAATATCCATCTATGTTGGCCACTTGATGGGGGATGAATTTCTCCTATAAAATCTAGTCCCCATTTCTGAAATGGTTCATTTACATGGATGGGAATCAAGGGCATAGCTGCTAATTTCTGTCTCTCTGCAAACCTTTGACACTTGTCGCATGCTCTGACTTGGGCAAAAGTATCTGAGTACAGTTTTGGCCAGTAAAATCCGGCCCTCAAAATTTTATGTGTTGTAGCCCTCCAACTGTAATGTCCTCCACAAATCCCTTCATGAAATTCTATTAATGCTTTTTGCGCTTCATCTTCTGTGAGGCATAACAATAATATACCTAGAGGGTCTCTCCAATAGAGCTGTCCATTGGAAATTACATATTTCTGTGATTTCATTCTCACAGCTCTGTATTTTACTTTATCACAACCTGAAGGACGGCTAAGTGTTAAAAGATATTCAACTATTTCTTTATACCATGGACTGGTTAGATATTTCACGTGTACCTTTTGCGTAGCCATCTCAAGTCCTTGCTGCTCCTCTCCTTTTTCTGCTTCTTCATTTGCTAACATGGATAGATTAATGCCCAGAGCTTGATGATTTGATTCAGATAACATCTTGGCAAGTCCCTGTCCTTTGACCAACTTGTTTGGCCTTATATCCAAATCATATTCCTGGATTTTTGCAATCCATCTTCCTCTTCTACCTTCGCTGTCTCCCTGAACCAGAATGTCTTTTACAGCAGCTGTGGGGACATATGCAGTAATATGAGATTGCAAAACATAGACTCTAAAAGCTTTAAGGGACTTTACCAGGGCGTATGCCTGCTTCTCCAGTATATTATATTTCAGTTCTGCATCATAAAGTACTTGGCTGAAGAAAGCTATAGGCTGTTCATATCCTTCTTCATTTTTCTGCAATAGCACTCCAGCAATTGTGTGAGGGGAAGCAAATGAAAAAATCATAAATGGCTTTTTGTAATCTAGTCCTGCTAACACAGGAGCTTCAGCAAATGCCTGTTTTATCCTTGTGAATGCATCTCTAGACTCCTGGGACCACTTGACTTCACTGTCCTTTTTCAACATATTAGTTATATGCCTAACTATCTCAGCATAGTTAGGAATGAACCTTCTTAGAAAATTAATTCGGCCCAAAAACACCTGTACTTCCTTTTTATTCCTAGGCAGAGGAATGTTGTTTATTACTTCAACTCTTTTAGGGTCTATTTTCACACCATCTCTTGTTACAATGTGCCCTAAGAGTTTTCCCTCATCTAATGCAAAAAAGGACTTTTGAGGGTTAAGGGACAGGCCATACCTTCTGCATTTCTCAAAAGTTCTTCTTAAATGCTCAATATGTTCATCATCATTCTTTGAAAACACAGTGATATCATCAAGATAAACTACCAAAAACTTGTCCTGTTCTCCCACAAAGGCTATGTCCATTGCCCTCTGAAAAGTAGCTCCTGCATTAATTAATCCGAACGGCATCCTGGCATACATAAAGGTTCCCCATGGTGTAGTAAATGCAGTTTTCTTCTGGTCTTCTGGAAATACAGCTACCTGATTATAACCAGAAAAACCATCCATCATTGACATTCTGGATGCTCCCACCACTTTCTGTAGGATGTGGTCCATCTTAGGCAGTGGATAATTATCTTTGAGAGATGCTCTATTCAAATTCCTGAAATCTACACAGAGCCTTATTTCTCCATTCTTCTTTCGCACAGGAACAAGATTTGCTATCCATTCTGAGTACCTTAATGGCACAATTATCTTGGCCTTCAGTAATTTCTTAATTTCTTTTTCAATTGAGGGAAGCAGCAGAGGATTGATCTGTCTGAGTTTCTGCTTATAAGGCTTTGCATCTTCCCTCAGTGGAATCTTATGCTGTATTATATTTACATCAAAATTTTTTAGGTCCTGATAGGATCAAGCAAAAACATCTTTATAAGATTGAAATAACTTTAAATATTTTTCGTTATAATCTTCTGGGACTTTATTAGATAATTTGATAATTTTAGGATCTGCATGAGTACCCAGATTCAAGTCTCCCACTTGATCTTCTTCTGTTACTTTGCTGGGCTACAATGGAATATCATCTTTGTTAAATAATCTTTCTAGGGGCACCAACCCTCTAGGTATAACATTTCCTTTCAGCTGCAGCACTCTATTTCCTGCTATCTTTTCTTCCCATTTACTTTCTGCAATATTTTCAACTTCTTCCTCCTCATTATCATCAATTTCTATATTTGTGAATTCTCCCACTGTCTCCATGAATCTCTTCATTTGTTCATCATCTTCAAACACCTGCCAATGCTTTACATTATCTGGAATGGATGGTCTGTAACGTACCTCCACTTCATATCTTAAAAGCGGGTTCTGAGGAGGACGGAATGTACTGGCAGCTACAGCAAGAGAATCAACTATTCTGTTTTGCTCCCGGGGCATGAACTGTATATTAAATGCTGAGAAGAAGTTTTCCATTATGTCCCATACTTCGTTTCTATATGCTCTGAGCCGAGGATGCTTAGTTTGGCATTGATTTTTGATCTGTCTCACTACTAGCTCAGAATCTCCCAGGACTTTTAAACATTGGATGCCCATGTTTCTAGCTGTTTGCAGTCCCAATAATAGTGCTTCATATTCGGCTACGTTGTTGGTAGCCTCATATTCTAGTTTGAAGGACAGTGGCACCCATTTTCCTGTAGGAGAAATCAACAATACCCCAGCTCCATTACCTTCCCTTGAGTTTGCCCCATCAAAATGCAAAGTCCAAATTTCTGATTCCTGATCTCCTTTAGGCTGCTCAGCTTGAATTTGACCACAAAGGGGCTCATGAGCATAATTTTGATTTTCTTCTAACATCAAACATGAGAAGTCTCCCTCTTTGTTATAAACTGGAGAGTTCTCTGAGAAGTCAGCCTTAGTTACCATTTTAACAAATCTAGTCTCCCTGTATAACCTCCTCTCCTGTCCTCCAAAGACTGGGACGGTAGCATATGTTAAATCCAATTTGATTGACCCACCAATTTTTGTACCCCAGGATCTTGACAGCAGCATGCCAAAGCGGGCTGGGATATCGGCAACCACAATGTCCATGACCACACTTTTTGCTGGAATTTGGGCCAAATTGACCACTAAATCCTTAATCATTCCCAAGCATTTAACTCTTTTAGAATCAAATGAATATAGGTCCTTATATGGTCTTGTAATTTGCAGCCCTAGTTGCTCCATGACAGACAAAGGCATAAGATTATGGGAAGCCCCAGAATCTAACATACAATTATGTAACAGCAGGTCATGTATAACTAAGGATACATAAAAGGGAGGAGTAGAAGGGTCTATCTCCTCGACATGTGGGCCAAACACTACCATGGGTCTTTCTTCTTGAAGATTTAAACTATCAGGTGCGATTGGTATTCCAGGAGGAAGCATAAAGGAAGTAACTTGAGACTGATATACAGGCTGCTTCAATAATTTAGTCAATGGGACAGGAATCTTGATTTTATCGAGTTCCTTTTTCAAATTAAAAGCAGATGAGGGCTTTTCTATCACAATTTCTTTTGACTTCTTATTCTCAACTAAAGACTTAACTTCTTTTGACACCGGCTCAGCATTAGGAGGACTGAATATTTTAGAAGAAGAAGGAATTTGATCATTAGACTGCAAGGGGGTATTCAGAAGGTTCTTACCTTTTTCCGCATTTTTCTTTGTCGCTGATTCCTTCTGAGCAGATGCTTCTTCTTGAGGTGGTTCTTCTTCTTGCTCCTGAGTTCTGGTCCTCTTCCTTGAGGATCTGAGATCATATTTTACATTGAATTGGGCTTCCATAAAATCAGCAAATTGCTTACAGTAATGGTCAATCTCTGCTTCTTCGTCTTCATCTTGCAGCGGGCACTCCATATCATCATTATTTGAAAGAGCCATATTTGAATCTTCTACTCCATAAGCTGCATCTCCAGTGGAGTCATCTGCTGGTCCTTCCAAGTATAAGGGATGAGGTACCTGGTCTTGTTGTTCTTTTGTCTCTCTCGGCAATATCTGGAGAGGTGGCCTTCTATACTGGGGATTATATCCTCTGTTTGGGGCATTATAGAAATTCTTGGGAGCTGCATTTTTAGCTTCCAGTTCAAGCTTGACCATCTTCTTTATCATCTTACTTATTTCATCCAATTTCTCTGGATCTTTTTCTTGACTTGAAGCGGAAACCTCTTCTTTGCCTCTCCTCCTAGTATCTTGTTCAGTTTTTCCCTTTAGTTTCCCGGTGGAGGCAAAGTTCGCTTCTAATTCCAGAGCATCTGATTGTGCATCATCTAAAGTGGCAGGTTTTCTTTCCCTCAAAGAGAAGCCAAAATCAGACTCAAAGGCTGCTATGAAAATTATCTTGGCAGCAGCTTCATGGGGCTTCATCTGGGGGGGCAGGCTCAGGTATAGCTTATTGAATCTTTTAATAAAGTCTGAGACTCCTTCATTCTGTTTCTTCTTCATGGTATTAAATTCAGTGAGACATTGACCATGATCTTTCTATTCTCCCCACTTCCTGAGAAAAGTACTTTCCATTTGGTCCCAGGTGGTCACAGAATTATTTCCCAATGTCTTAAACCATTTCCTGGCTTCCCCTTCTAAAGACTGCACAAATAATCTCAAGACCACATCCAGATGTTCAACGTTTAAGTTCTCTGCAAAAGAGCAGAAGGTCTCGAGATGTTTCTGAGCATCAGCTCCATTTTCACCATTAAACCTTGGCAGAATCTTTAGATAATCTTGTGGCATATCATTCAATACTTGGGGCAGGGCCAGTGGGGCGTATTTTTTCAAAAGGAATGCAAGGACATTGGCCATTGGAGGAGGTGGGGGTTGCACAACCGTCTGAGATACTAAAGTAGGGAGAGGAGTAGGAGGAAGCAAAGTGTGAATAACAATGGGAATATATTGCACAGAAGCCTGAGGTGTGGATGGGAATAACTCACGGTTAACAGCAACTACCTCTGTGACTTCTTTAATTTCTTCAGCCTCGAAAGCGGGATGAGATTCTTCTTCAATTGAGGCACTTCCTCTACATGGAGTCTCCGAGTAAAACTCGGGATTTTCTGTTCTAACTTCTTGAGAAGAAGAGGGCGGGTAATCTTCAACGGAATATTCAGAATTTTCAGCACGGGCTGACTTCCTCTCCTTCCAAGTTCTTTTATGAATAATATTTTCTGGGTTAGACACGTAGGGTGTCTTCAGCTGGGATGTATCTGACCTCAAATGCGGCTTACGAGGAGCCAGGACTACCAATAAAATTTATCAAATAATGACCAGTGGAGTCGCCAAGGTGAGAGATATGCAACTCTTCAACTCTCTGTGCTCACCTGATTAGAGAGTGAAAATAATTTGTCGAGACCCAGGGAAACTGATATTCTTGAATTCGTTCCCCGGCAACGGCGCCAGAAAGATGTTGTGGATGATTTTGTCACCCTCCTAGAGACAGCCTAGAGTTGCCATAGACTAGTGCCTAGGACATCTTAATATAGCAAGGAGCCCTTTATAGTTTGGGTTGTCAGTCCAAGAGCTCACTTACTATCTCTTGTTTGAACAAGGAAATTAGTTTTGAATGGGACCAATCTCTCTCAGAAGCTAGTACAAAGACAAGAACAATGTAGGAACATCAAGTAAAACTCCAATACAAAGGCATCAGACAGTTAAGAGACCGCTTACTGTAAAGAGGGCCGATTCAAATAATATATCACAGAAATCAGATATCAGGAAGTGAGTGTAGTGAGGAAACATAAGAAGATATTAGCTGGCATGAGACTGATACCCAGATACACAACATAACCATATAAGGGCGCACCAATTTACGAATCCTTATATGACAATGGCGTTTTAAAAGCACCCTTCTCAAGCAACTAATATAGCAGAAAATATGGAAAGAGTGAACATGGAACAGTATACCATGACTAGGCCTATTTAAAGCGCTTGACTAATTCCAGAAAGGGCATCAACGAGGATGAATCCTCACTGCAAACTAGTGAGCCACTCACATTCTAGAACATGATACAAGAAGATAATGAGCATGAAAGAGATATTGTATTAACACATGAGAGAAATTACATACTATGAGATACCAAAGACCAGAATCCTCATTACAGTTATAACCCCTCCTCACTGAGACCCTACGGGCTCTGAAGCTTCATACAGAAATATTACAAAAATGTATATAGAAGTCTTCTCGCTGCACAGTTTGCTGATAGAAATCTGGAACCCTTACAATGTCTTTTCTTTTAGCTTTTATAGACCAGATAGAGAATTCTGGAGGAGGCGGTAGATAGAAAGCATTTAATGATTTATTTTGAATCAAATGGCGGAAAACTTTCGCGCCCACACTATGAAACGACTGAACATAATTAACTGTACTTTACAATTTATTTCTGAAATGAATGCTGGAAATGAAAACTGTTTATATGCAAGATATAAATAATAAAAGATGTAAACATTCGGCTGTTTTCCGGAAGAGGAAGAACTGCGGCAATAAAACCTTGAGGTGCTTGCTTCCATGCATGGTACTTTCGATCTTCAGTTCTTGAATTTAAAATTTGGAACCTCTTTCGAGATGGACCCTGAATTCATTGCTTCTTCATTAATAATCTGCTGCTGCATTAATGCTTTCATCTGTCCGAATGCGTCCCTTTTGATTTTTCTCTGGAGAGTTCCATGGATTGAAGTACCTTTCTTTAATGGAGGTCACATCATAGTGACTTCCGGATCTTTTCCGCTAGTTTTGTTCCCACCACAAGTTCCTACAAAAGCCAAAGCCTGTTGAATAAAACTGATGACAGAGATAATGGGCAAAGCGAGACTAACAGAAGTGGTGGCATAGATATGAGAGGATGATGGAAGGACGCGGGGAGGAGACTTCAAACGAAAACGCAGAGGTGTGACACATAACCAGAAATGGAGAAACAGTGGATGGCATGTAGGCACACAATAAAACATGGCGGACGGGCGCTGATGGTACGAAAAGCTCAGAAGATTAACTTTCGGAAAGACGCGACAAGACAGCGGAATAAAGGCTTTAGAGGTGGGACCCGGAGCGCATATCGCAGGATCGCAAGGGGAGAAAATGCGATGGGAGAAGAATGGAATAACCAAAATTCCGCGCTTTGCGCTATGCGATAGGTGTGATCAGTCAGGCGCAAATCGCAAAAATGAAAAATGCGATGGCGGGGGATAGCGCGCGCGAGAAACTGCGCTTTTGCGATGAGGCGGACTTGTGATGGCGCGATTGTGCGATCTGCGATAAACGCTCAAAGGGGCAGCGCTTGGTTATATGCAAAAGGAGGCACGGAGCTAGGAGGAAAAGGGGCTAAACCTTATGTAATCTTTCAAAGTGGACTTTAGCCCTTTTTCAATGTATTTCCGATGCGGGAAGGGGCAGCGGTGAAAGGAAAAAGAGACCATGACCAAGATTCAAATGGAGGGGCTGAATTGTACAACGGGGACCTAT